>CM065489.1:12009-253529 GCA_004115045.4 Sinella curviseta
AAGAAAAACTTGTGCACTGCACTAGCAAGTAACAAAGCAGCAATCAGCGTGTATCTTTTTTGGTTTTACTTTTGCTTGGTCTGCCCGCTTGCTTTTGGAACAATCAACAATCGTTATGGAATGTAATGGCAAAAATACGACAAAGGAAAAAAAATATTTGATCGTTTGCGCATTGTAATCGTACTAATCGTCAGCCATGTATCGAGCTAGCAAAGTTTATCCAGTCGACCATAAAAGCGCGACGTGATGCGGATCGTAATGGTAAGATATTTGAAGAAGCAAGCGGTGGTAATTATTGTCAGTGACCATTTGTAACTGTGTGTCACTGTGTCCCTGCATTCTATCACCTCGTCACTTTGTTTACTTCAAACAGTGAGACTGGACATCATTCACCATTCTACCTCGTGTATGCGCCTCGTTTTTGCATGAATTTTGAATGCCAATCAAACTAAATAACCAAAAAGAGATTTAAATGCTAAAAAACTTGTTTAGTATTAGCTACTGGAATTTGTTCAGATATCATTTATCTGTGCACTTTCCTTCCTTTCCTGACTGCTTGTTTATCCTACGCTAATGACTTTTTCATATTGCTGTCATACCTCTCGCTCAGCCTTTGAAAAATAAATAGGTTTTTCTAATCGTTATCTATACCATAAAATCAAATCATCATCCTAAAAGGACAAAAATCATTAGATTTAGCCAAAAAACATTAGAAGGAAGCCCATCGGCAACTTGGAATAAGTTTTAATAATCCAAGACTATTTTGATGTACATAGAAGTGTGAAGACGAAAACAACAGAGAAGAATAAATAAGCCAAATAACTATCGCAATCTTTTTCACGGTGACTACTTTTTTCTTCCACTTACATCTCACACGTTTACCTGAATTGTTCATACGCATCCAATAGGACTATAAGTACATAAATAAAGTTGTATGGATCCTATGATAATGCGTACACCTATATGAACAATTCCTTTGTTCTACCTACACTATCCATGCATGATATGGCATTAATCTGCAGAATGAAAATCTTGAATGAAAATGGTGCGGTTACTCTGCACGATTGCAATTACCTATCTTTTTGTTTTCTGCAGACTACACAGGTAAATAGGATGCTGTTACTGTGTATGTATGAAAGTTTATTTACTTACTTCTTTTCACGTACATATGTAAACTATAAACATTTATATCATCGTAGTGAAATAATGAGTAGTAGCATCATGGCCGGAATGAATGACACTCTTCAAACTTTTTAAACAAGGTATGCAAATCTGATTATTATTTGGGAAATTGCCATTAATATCAATGATATTATATCATATACAGTGGGTTTAATTCCCTTGCTGAAATAAATATACATACCTATATATACATATTGTGTATAATAAGCTGCCATTTCTCTCGTCTGGTCATTGCAAATTGAATCTTGTGACTAAATAGTTTCTTTGACGACAATACTAATAACTCAACATGTCAAAGGATTCGATGATTAATTTTTCGCTTTATAATCTCTAAAGCAGCATCACTGGATCCAATAATAATATTTAGGTAGGTGCATATTTATTCTCTCAACTCTCAACCTTGAAGGGAATTGCAAGCTTAACAATACGAGAAAAGAGAAAATGAAATGATGATGATGGTACAGTACTGTATTCCTACTTCTCAGTACTCTATTGAAACTGCAACAAAATGTGCTCCCAGGGGACATTTATTTTGTTCCATTATTAAAACCGTTTGTTATTCACAGTATTGACACAAGACAGATCATCATCTATAACGCATGCAATAAAATGAATTGAATGCTCCCCTCCAGCAGCAAATTAAGCTGAGGAAAGCTGGGAGAAAAGTAGTCAAAGTCACACCGAATGGTAGTACTACCACTGGTAGTCTACCAGTTAAAGTATACTTAACATACTATATAGTAAGTGGAATTACACAGAATATTATATGTTCCTAGTGTTGTTGCTAGGTACATACGATGGTAAAATTGTAATGTATGTCCATCTGTCATGATTTCATGTCGTGTCGTGAAAATGCAAGTTAATTAAGTAAGAAAGGGATTCATTGGCCAGGACTAACGCCAACGTAACGGCCACATCAGAACGTAATGTATTTTACTAGACTTTAATAACAATGTAATGCAGCATTGCAACAACAATAGTCAGTCATTGTAATGATGCAGTAATGATGACATTTATAACTGATGCTTGACATGTATTCTTGTTAATATTTATCCTTATTGCTTTAATAGTTTGTGCAAAAATGTTGTCTTTTGAAAACACTGTTTTCCAGTAGCACCACCAGATCTGATATCTTTGAGGCGAACAGAATTGTCTTATTCTGATTGCCAATCATAATAACGAAAGGTAAAAAAAAGTTTTAAAAATAATAATCATGACAACCACAACAGTCTTATCATCAACTTAAATACGAGATGCCAAGAGTAAATATACATAAATACATATGTATGTATTTCCCAAGGGTATTTTCATTTCCATGATAAGTTAGATGAAGCCAAGCTACATACTATGCAGAAATAGAACAACGACGAACGAGAGCATTGTCCAGTGACTGGAGTCCGACTCCAGTATAGCAGTTCGTTCACTTGGTTCAACAGCAGCAGCAGAAGAACAGCAAGCATCAACACCACCACCGCAACAAGTTTTCAGCTGTTCGGTTTTGTTTTTGTTGTGTCAGTGTTCACAACTCATCTACATATCACGTACTTGTATCATTAAAAATTGATTTAATTAAGTAAGGAATTAACAAAGTAATTTAAATTTGACATGTTTCCAGTGTTGTTGGTCCCGTATCGACGTCAGTGGTGGTGGTGGAGGTCAGAATCAGCTAATATTATTGGATTTCCTTGATGATGACCTGCCATCATTCATCATCATGAAGAGACCTATCATCAATCATCAACTTTACCTGTAATAGCTATAGCTTGAGAAGGAACTATGGACAACGGTATTGATAAGGTAAAAAGATTTAAAAAAATGATTGAGCAAAAATGGAATAAATTATGGCATTATTGGCAATAGTGTGATTTACGATACGAAAGAGGGAAATGCTATATTGTAATTTTGAAGTAAAAATGGTGTTTATTTTTGTGTGATTACAGATGCGCTTATCTTGATTGTGGACATATTAGCACTCCAAGTCTTTGCGAGCAATGATGGAAGGAGAAACTACATGGCAACGACCTGAACGACCGTCCTAATGGCTGCAGGACTGGATTTTTATTAAACTTGAGGAACGACGTTGTTGGTTGATGGTGAGTAGATGGAAATAATTTTTGTTTTTGCCTTTACTCACTAGTAATTAGACATTGATTACCAATTTACATATAAAATTAAATGATAATGACTCTTTTTGATTTTGGAACTGATTTGGAACCGGAACAAAGAACACCGGATGAATTCATTTTTTTGTACCGCTGCAGTCATGAGCATACACCGAAGGAGTTCCAAATCCACGGCATTACATCTCTCCTCATCAATCATCTTTATTGCGGTCGGTCAGCGTCAATACCAGGCCACCAAGTTGCTAGATTACAATTAAAGAATGTGAAAAGTGATTTTTAAAAAATTGTAGCATGTCTCTCTTTAACGAATTCTAACAGTAGAATTAAATTAAAATATACATATTTCATAGATCTTTTGTACATTTAATACTAGTTAGAGAAGTAGTTTTAAAAAATGTAAAATAGTGTGCAATCAGTTCCAGCAAAAAGTGTTTATGGATTGGAGAAAGGAAAAAAAGTGGAGATGCGGGGGATTGAACCCCGGGCCTCTCACATGCGAAGCGAGCGCTCTACCACTGAGCTACATCCCCTATACTGTGGAACACATGGGATTTAACTCAACTTGGTAGGGCACGTCTAGCAGCATAGCAGAGCGTGTGGAGTGGAGTGGAGGTGTAGGGAATAGGGACTGGCTTAGTTTTGAAAAAAAATGCATTCTACTTTGTACCTAAGTTTATGTCCTTGCTTTGTACTTCAATCGCAACAATACATTGTCCCTATGCATTCCAAAAAAATGTAACCCATAACCTGTCTGAAAAATTAGACGTTAAAACTTATTTCCCCGGTAGTCGGTATTTACTGGAAGTAATTTTTAATAATGTAGTATGTTTAAACTGTATAGTTGTTGCTGTTGTTGTAACTGCCCATATAGTGATTCATGTTTCCCTTCTGTGCATTTTTTACACAGATGAAAATAATATGTAAAAAGTTGAGTAGAGAAAAAAGACTGTTGAACTTTACCTGAAACAAAATTTGATCGCTATTTGATGTAGTTAAATTAAATTATATGTGTTTAGACGTGTTAAAATATGGGAAACATAATTTCTTGTTGCTTTTATTATTATACTTGTGTAACCGTCACATGAGTATCATGTCATAATAATAATAGTAGTCATCTTAAAATTACTATGTAAAGGTGATATGAATAAACATTTTCTAATGCATCGTGTCATTATGGCCCCTCCATTAAAAGTTCATATGGTTTGTGGTATAATTTGCAAAAGTTTTGTTCGTGTCCTTTTCCCTTTAGTCAGTCAGATAATGTAATAGCAGCCAATAAAATTTTTGCAGAATGCCAATCAAATTCAGATTTTTGTAGGTGCTTGTTAATAAAAAGATTCTTACTATTTTCCTGGTTTTATACTAACTAGCCGATCATTTTCGTAAAACCTGTTTCACAATGCTGCGTGAAAGGCAACAGAAAATCTGCAGTACTGCAGTCTCACAGTGCTCCTTATAGCAGGTCGGTAGCATTTATTGGGATATTAAGAGATATTATTATAGCTTCCAAGTTATCACAATAAAAGTAAATAGTAAGCAAGGGTCATTCATATACAAGGGTTATCTCTCGCTCACAATTAAGTATGTGGTAATGAATGATGAATCGGCTCATTACATCCAGTGACCAATGACCAAGCCCATTAAACCTTATCTATACACGTTACTTATATAGGTAGGTATACATAATTTGAAAAGAGGATTTCCAGCAGCAGCAGACGTTTTTCTGTCATAGTCATGAGTCATATTGTATGTTTCACTGGCTGTAATTTTTTTATATGACAGATATACAATAAAATATGACAATTTTCAACTTGCCACTTATTGAATGGCTTTTATAAGGACCCTTTTGTATTTATACTAAACTTACAACTGTACAGGTCACTTATGAGAGCAGTTGGTATGAAAGTGTAGGTACACGTGTCCTCCTGAAAAATTTTCTCTCAGATTAACAGCCACGTCACACTTGTTTTGCCACTTTACATCAAGCTGTTATTCTCCCAATTTAAAGAGATTACCTATAAGAGCCCTACGGTACAAAAATAGAAAGTCTTTAAATGTCATATTCTGCGTACTGCTTCCACTTCAAACAACTAATTAATGGGTAGCGCCACAGCACACTCCCACCATAATACTACACTGCACTTCACTTTTACAATGATTACCTATGTATGTAGAATAACAATTTGCTTTTTTGGATAATGCTTTCATCCCGAGATTATATTATGTGTACATACCTATCTGAATGAAAAAGGAAGGATGCAACCAACCGCACCTCTCGGATCTACGTTGCTGCACTGATTTTTTTTGGAACGGCGGAGGTGTGTTAGCGGATTAAGATATGAGGTGGTGACTGGTGACGTGAATGATTCATAAATCACAGCAGAATACATAAAAATAAATTAAAACGAAAAAAATACATTATTATAATTAAAATTCCAGTACATTGCTTATTTTTGTGGATGAATGGGCGGGTGTAAATCTTACATGCACGAATATGAGGTAAGAAGATATGAACAAGTTGTTAATGAAAAATAAACATTTCAATGCTGCACAAAAATTGCTCATTATAAAGTCCGACCGAATCGTAATTTATTAAAAGTCATAAAAGTGTATACATAAATAGCCAATTTAAAATTTAGTTAATGAAAACTAGTTCATTTAGTAAAGTAGTAGAAATTCCATCACAGCTTAACAACAGCCAACGTCCTCGCATCTTTGACAGGTTTCCTTCTCCTCGGAAAAGACAAGTCCGGCATTACATCTCAGTCTAAAACGTGTTGTATCAGTAGGCCAACTCAATCAATGACATGTTCCACACAAACTCATGTGCATATGCATTTAATTAATTGGTTAAACGCTTACCTTAAAACATTTCTGTGATCTTGATGAGCCGGTTGGTAGTCGTACTCAGCACTGCAGTTTCCAGCAGACTTCCAGAAGCATCCAAGACATGCAGGGTCCCTCCTGTACTCAGCCTCCCTCTCGTCAGTCAAACTGCCCCAGGTGTCGCAGTTTCCTCCGTGAACCTTGCCGCTGCCGTCGGGATTCCACACAAGTTCATGACCGCATTCCTCGGCAACCCACTTGCTCGTCTCCTTGTCGCATCTCAAGTAGCTCTGGCACCAGCCAGTATTCTGGCATTCCTGTGGATTGCATGGATCTCCAGCCACGGGGTCCTTGGGACCGTTCTCTCCGCTTCCTTCTCCGCTGCCTTCTCCACTGTCACCACCTCCATTTCCTTCAGTTGTGTTTTCTCCGCTTCCACTTCCCTCACCACTTCCTTCGCCGCTCTCACCGCCACCACCACCTCCGGCTTTGCATTCAGTCTCATCGGCCCACAAACAGGCGTCTTGGGTGTCATTGTACACTAACCGTCCGGTGGGGCATCGCTTGGCATCAATGTGGCAAATGGCACAGTCCCTCTGGCTGGCGATTCCTCCGGAACAGGAAATGAAGCGGGTGCAGTCGGATGGATGCAAGTAGTTGCCATCGTGCTTTCCAGAACAATCGTACCAGTCAATTGGGTGCTCTTCCTGGACCTCTACGGCTGCAAGGAAAAAAAAATATAAAAATTACCCATTAATCTGTTATACAAATTGTTCCCTTACAAAATTTTGCATACCTTTTCCGTTGGCCGATGCAACGGCGACAGCCGCGAAAAGGGCAGTAACAACGTAAAATGCTTTCATTTTCTAATGAATGGTCAACAAAAAATGAGAACAGTATAGTGGTTTGAAATGATGCGTTTGCTAATGCTTTACTCGAAGAACCTAAACTGGAACTGATGATGAATGACAACCCGGTCCAGCGTTTTTATACCAAAAAATGGTTTCGCTTTACTGCTGCATGAATTAGTTATTACGTCAGCGTCTACAGTCCATACATATAAACTCTCAAATATTTTTTTGACAGAATTATTACTTGAAAAATCGGTTTTTAATCTTGCGGAAGATGCTTGGGCATTTTATTTGGTCATGTTAGTAAATAGTTTAAGGTGAGTCGTACCATAAAACTTGTCTCGTGTAGTCATCACGATTTGGCACTTTACATGGGAGATTGCACTCTGAATTGCATGAGATCAGTAATGAGTAGGATCTTAAAAGTGCCGATTGAATTCTAGAAAACATTAATCAATCATCAGTGCAATGAAACTATCCATCTTATCCATTGCATTCATTCATTCATAAAATCTTTACCAGGTAAAAACATTTTTTTAAATTTTTGCTGCAATTATACATTATGCAACCTACCTGGTCGACGGTAATAGTATATATACTAAATAAGGAAATGACAAATTATATGAAATAACGTCATAGTGATGATTATCCAACAGTTTATGACGTGCCAATCTAAGCAGCCACATAGGTAATTGGTATTAATTGTGTATTAAAAGCTTTCCGGTGCGGTGCAGCGGAGGAGAATGATGTTGCAATTACTACGTTCGCGTGTGCCTTATCACTTATCATATAGGTATGCATATTTTATGTTAAATATATTATGTACCTATACAAGAACAGTTTGCGCATTTATTTAAGTCATTTTTAATGCAGCAGGAGGCCATAGGCCAAAAGAAAACGAGCCCTGGCGACTTTTTGACTGTTGCGATTTCAAAAATTTTCACAGGGTTATAATGTTTTTTAGAACATACGGCTAAATGAGCAGAGATTTTGAACCTCACCGTCACACCACTTTTAGTTCAACGACGATTTATTCGAGTCAAATTTTTAATAGAATGCCCTTCACCGCTTCACCATTAAAATGTATTAACAAATATAAACTTTACTTTACTTTCCTTTACTCTACTTTAAATTGTCCAGGCGGTGTTGCGCATGCATGAAAAAGCTGATGAAGTTCACTGGGTCCATGCATACGGTTTCTTAACTACAAAATACATAATGGCCATTTACGTTTATGATGTTTAGAATGCCAATTAAAAAACTTTTATTCCACACAGTCATCATGTGCCAAATGCATTCGGTTCAATCAACGAACAAAGCTATCAATATAACTATAACCAAAAACCGGTTGCCAGGGGCCGGGGGCGTTTTCTCCTGTGAGCTCCAAATTAATCATTGCACCATTTCTGTTACCGATTTTATGAGCAACCACCGTGGTCATGCACAGCGTCTGGAGAAAGTACAGAATAGCATGCATAATTATACATATTTACATACCTACATGTATTGTGTTTAAAGTATAGAATGTTTTCGGAGAAAGCTACAGGCTACTATATCTGTACATGTCTTTCCTATCTATGTCTTCTATTCTTCGTAACTATCTTTTCTCAATTAAGTTTGCATTACCTGGCGTTGATCTATTGTACTTTATTAACACATTCACCTTTGGCATATATTTTTTCTCTTCATTTTACACTATGCACTAAATGTGACTAGGTACATATTATATCCCTTCTTACATCATTACTTAGGTAGTTCTTATTCCAACGTATTTCTCTCTCCTTTGGACCGCACCGGAAAGCTCTTAATACTCTACAATAAACGTCAATGAGTGATTACCCATAAATGGGCGTCACTGGATAAATTTATTTTGAAGTCACTTTACCCATTTTTTAAAGCTTTTATATAATTTGTTATTTTCTCACTTTAAAAGTAAATCTCAAAGGTACAAAACCATATAACTTACCTTACTTCATGCTTAACGCGTAGAAAATGCTAATTACGTTCATTACATATATCGAGTGAATAGTAGACTACAAGACTACATGATTACTTATGAATATCATCATCATCGTATGTATGTTTGCGCTTTAGATAATAAATACTTTGGATAAGCCCAGAGATTTAGCCGCTAATCAACCAGGTAGATTAAATGCATTGCACTCTGTGGCTGCTGCTGCTGCACTGATTTATGTGTTTTTTCTGGAACCGAGATTTGTTCAACGGATTAAGATAAATAATATATTATGCGTGATGATGACGTATGTGATTAATAAATTATTCGGCTTTTACCGAAAAACGTAGAAAGGGAAGGAAAATAATATAATTATCATAATTATTATTAGCCATTATAGTATTCCATGTATTTCATTTATTCCAGAGTGTATTAAACTTTATGCTTTTTAAGATTCTGCTGATCCCAGTTTAACAAATTCATCAGAAGAGCAAGCAAAGCTTATAAAAGCATAAGTGTTTATGATGATGAATTGTCAATTCCAGCAAAATTATTGTGATGACTACCTAATATAGTTATGAAATTCAGGTACAAGTTTTATGATGTCTTTATGATATCATCAGCTATACTAACGTTTGAATATTTTTGCAAGCAAGCCAGGCTATGTTAAATATTTGCATTTCTTCCGGCAGATTAAAAACCGATTTTTCAAGCAATAATACTGTCAGCATCAAAACACTTGACGGAGAAGTGAATCGTAGACGCAGACATAATTACTAATTCAAGGCGAAATAAGTTTTTGGTATAAAAACGGCAGTTTGGGTGGTCATTTCTCATCAGTTCCAGTTTAAAACTCTTCAAGTAACGCACTAACAAATATATCATCCAAAAATATTATTGTTATCATTTTTTGTTGACCATTCATTAGAAAATGAAAGCATTTTACGTTGTTGCTGCCCTTTTTGCGGCTGTCGCCGTTGCATCTGCCAACGGAAAAGGTATGAAATATTAATTTTGCATGAAAATTGGTGTGAAAACAGAGTAATTTTTATACAGCATTTAATTTAATTTAATTTTCTTTTTTCATTGCAGCCGTAGAAGTTCAGGAAGAGCACCCAATTGACTGGTACGATTGTTCTGGAAAGCAAGATGGCAACTACTTGCATCCATCCGACTGCACCCGCTTCATTTCCTGTTCCGGAGGAATCGCCAGCCAGAGGGACTGTGCCATTTGCCACATTGATGCCAAGCGATGCCCCACCGGACGGTTAGTGTACAATGACACCCAAGACGCCTGTTTGTGGGCCGATGAGACTGAATGCAAAGCCGGAGGTGGTGGTGGCGGTGAGAGCGGCGAAGGAAGTGGTGAGGGAAGTGGAAGCGGAGAAAACACAACTGAAGGAAATGGAGGTGGTGACAGTGGAGAGGGCAGCGGAGAAGGAAGCGGAGAGAACGGCCCCAAGGATCCCGAGGCTGGAGATGCATGCAATCCAGAGGAATGCAAGAACACTGGTTGGTGCCAGAGCTACTTGAGATGCGACAAGGAGACTAGCAAGTGGGTTGCCGAAGAATGCGGTCAGAATCTTGTCTGGAATCCTGATGGCAGCGGAAAGGTTCATGGAGGAAACTGCGATACCTGGGCCAGTTTGTCTGACGAGAAGGAGGCTGAGTACAGGAGGGACCCTAGGTGCCTTGGGTGCTTCTGGAAATCTGCCGGAAACTGCAGTGCTGAATACGATTACCAACCCGCAAATCAAGATCACAGAAATGTTTTGAGGTAAGCGAATCATCAGTAAATTGTAAGGTTTGCAAGTGTATTTTGTGTATGGAACTTGTCATTGACTGAGTTGGTGTATTGAAACTACATATTCTAGGCTGAGCTGTACTGCCCCACTTGTCTTCTCCGAGGCCAAGGAAACTTGTCAACGTTGTGAAGATGTTGGCTGTTGTTAATCTTTGATTTGGACTACTTTACTAAATTAACAATTTTTTCCTTTGAAATACTAGTATGATTCTTTTTATCAAAATTTGTGATCACTTTCTAGTTGACTGATTTGAGTAAGTAAATTATTAGTAGGAAATGCAACTTTCATCACACGCGTACAGGAATGTATTTCATTGAATTCATATTTTATGGAGGGGTCATTTACTCATGATACTGCATGGAAATTATTGTAATTCATTTTCTCTTTAATTTATGTCTTGATAAAACAGTATGATTTATGAATCATTACACATCCCATATTTATTACATATCATAACCCTCGTCAGACCATCAGCGTTGCGCAGCCCAACATACTTAAATGTACTGCGGTAGGTGTGTAGAATGGATTATCTATGGATTAAACGATAAGCGATTAACCAAAGCAAATTGATGTTCAGAAGTAATACATATATAGTTGATGATAGTGTGTATATCTATACAGTTGTCCATTTACAACTTATCGTTTACTACTTGTAAACAGTGTGCTCTATTATAATATTGCTTTCCTTTAATTACTCTTGTTTTTATAAAGAAAATTGTTTAAAGTGGAAAAATAACAGATTATCATGGTATAGGTACTTACTTTTGTGATTCAGCAACTACCGCATACTGATTTATGATGAGTTAGCCAACAAGGCTTGCAATGGGGAAAAGTTGGAAGGAGGAAAGAGCTTTCGGTGCAGAGTGCAGTGTAGATCTGTCTGTATTACGTATAGAATATTGGATTTCGAAGGAATTTATTTATAACTGCATGATAAGTTAACAGTGATACACATGAGCTGCCTTTTTAAGAAATTTCCGTTGCTATATTCTCATAATATATCTTCAACAATTTTTCTGAAAGCCTTTCTTATTAAAACTGGATTTTGTTTTTGTCACGATTGCCTAAAATTGCGTAACGGTTGATCCAAATATGCACATATCTATTTTTACTAGTCTCCCTTTTTTCAGATAGCATGTACCATTTGTGTAGTAGCACTGTCAAAAACAATATTATATTCCGTGTTAGATTCTTGCAATAAACTACAACATGACTTTGCATGCATGAATGATTATACTATTGATGTAAATACATTATTAAACTCTTCTGATCTCCTGTTCCATGCATTCAGTATTTATTATCTCATCATGGACAATTGAAAAGGATCCACTTTGTTAAAGTTGTTATGGAGCTACAAACTTACTTGCATTATCACTTCATATCAAATCAGCAGAAAAATTACGCGATAACCACTTCAAACTGCTTCTCCCTTTATTGCGATACCGGAATGTGTAAATTAAAGTGCATTATGTACTTCTTTCTTGATAGAAAATATTACCTTTAATTTACCTTTACCTTTACGCACATCTTTTCTCTTTGTACTTGCCGTCATCCAAGACGTGTCTACATTATTCTACTCAGCATTATCATCAGACATAAACCTCGTCCATAGGCACGGCGAGGTCTTTGTTCAAAGGTGCCAAATTCCAGGGAAAAAGAGTACCCAAACTTTGGGTCCCAAAGTAATCAAGCTCATATCAATAAACCTTGTGCATATGGAAAAGCACAAGCTCTCTGTTTTGATATTTTTGTGGTCTTGCAGGTATCCATGCATTCATAATCTCTACTAGAGACTCTACTTTACTTAAAATTAAATTCCTTTACTAATGTGAAGGAAGGGACAGAGTGTGGCATACAGGCAACAAAAAAAATGTATGTCATGGCCAGCCAGAAAGGTGTTAGTGTGTTTTGAAGTATCAACAGAGAAGGGAAAAGGACACAGGGCGGATTTTTTTGTGGTATGCATTATTTTTGTACTAGTTTTGCCTAATGTCACAAAATTCTTAAAATCTCAGTAGTGGCAAGAAAAAAGAAAGGAAACTAAGCTTCAGTCTTAAATCCATGCTCAAGAAGAGCATTTCGATATTTCCCTTGCCACTGCCTACTGTACTACCGACACCGACACGAAAAACTATCACAGTACATATTATTGTGCAGGCAGAGTAACATACTATAATAATTGTAAATGAAAAGAGTGAAAGATTTTTTTTTTGTTTTTTGTGGAACTTTTTCAATTAACAATCCATTTTAATAGCCAGAATTATCCTAGCCTACATATAAACTACAATTGATTGCATGGAAAAGTTGAATGCGGAGAAAAAATAACATTTGTGTCTACGAAATTATTAGTATCTCAAGTCGTAGCCATGGATGCAGCAAACGTCAGTAATAATCGCCCTGGCCCTGGCGTAATAATGCAGGGTTCCAGACTTCATCAAAGCAGTTCCCCGGCACCATCTCAACCCTCCCTCATCTATAGCCCTCCCAACTTCAGAAATGCCAATTTGTCATTTCCTGCACCTGCGAACGACGCTGACATTACAATCAGTACAGTTGATTCTAAAGTTAGTCGAGTTGAGAAACAAATGCTGACTTTTTTTGACGAAATGAGAGCAGAAATGAGAGCAATTAAAGATGGTGTACTACAGCTACATACACCATTTGTACTTTATTCTATAAATGCTCAAAAGATGGGGATTCTTCCAACCCCTCCAACAATCCCTCATTTTCCACATCCACACAATAATCATTCAGTTTTGGAGACTGAAATTAGTAAATCTTGTGATGGTGATGATAACTCTAGCATTCATTCAGCCACAGCAGCAGCATCGCCTGGTGTAAATGTTTTCAGTGGAAGCGTCGATAATATTGAAGTTGGCTTCAGTGAAAGTGAAATGACAAGAAGCGAAATCAATCACACGACTCATAATAATGACAATGCTAACCAAGTTGACCAAGAAGAAAGTGCTGATGGTGAAAACTATTCCTCTGTTGTTGCTGATGAGAATTCAGGGGAAGCGATTTTTGTTGGAGGAGAAATAGCTCCCGGTGAAAATCATGCAAACGCAGACAGTGATACTGCTGCAGTGAATCATTCAGAGACTTGTAATAATAATGTGCTTGAAGGGCCTCTTTCAGATGAGCACTTAATTAATGACTCGCATGATGCTAGCGTTTCGAATGTTGGAGAAAGTGGAAGTTGTGACAATGGAATTGATTGCACTCCAACAGACGATGATGATGATGAGATTGAGTTTCTTGGAGTTTTTGATAAAAGCAGTTTGCTGAGGAAAGCAGTAAGTATATCACTAACTGAAGGATTTAAACAATTTATAAAAATATATTGGTGGAATATAATTTATTATTTTGTACTTCTGTTGAATAGCTTGCTAGAGATTCAATGAGTTCAGGTGCGACTCAACCTGCCAATGGCCAGGTTCCCTTGGTGAACATTGACGGTGGGAATCAAATAGGTGGCGATGGTACTCCAAGCGGTGAGATGACCAATAACAGAAACATAAAACAGGTTTATAAATTGTTATTATTATTATTATTATTACTGCATACCTATATAAATGCATACATACACAACAAGCGTGAAAGCAAAGCATGAAATGAGGATATGTCTTTTCTTTTGATAGGATCCCGAAATGCCACACTTGGAGCCAGAGATAAGCGATCTAAACACAATTTTTGACCCCACACAAGATAACCTATCTGTGAGAGCAGAAACGTTCACCACATCACCTAGGAAACGGAACAGTAATTCCACGCCTGATAAGGGTAAAAAGAAAAAGATCAGAATACGGCCGGCTCCGACGGAAGATGAGCAGCCTGAAACCAGTTCCAGCTTTTCGGACAATGAATTATCCCAACAATCAATACGTCGTAATAGTAATGGCAGCAATAGTAGCAGTGGTCCATCCACATCCTCCCCCAACGTTCCTCCCAAACACGCCAATAAGCTAGGCTTTGTTACGCCGACACCAATAAAACGGGAACGGGAACCTCACGCATTGCAGAGTTGTGACAGGGTGACTAATATGTGGATATGCATCTGCGGCCATGAAACGCAGACTAAGTCTGGGCTGGATAATCATGTTAGGGAGCTCGGCACTGAGGAGCCAAGATACAAGTGCCCTGACTGCCCTCAAAGGTTCAAAGCTGTGCACAAAATGAAAAGGCACTTGACAAAGGAGCATCAGTACGCCAATCTTCCGAGAGTTCTCCCAAGCTGCAAGATATGTTTCAAGGTTGTGCTTGACAGAGAGCAATTAATGAATCACATAAATGAGAGGTAAGGAAAAATTAAACAGTTATAATATTTTTAATGAGATAATACAAATATTATGCATTCTGGGCTGGGTATTACTAAAAATGCATGATTTCTCTATTCGTCTTGTTAACAGCGGTAAGCTGTGCATGCCTAGAAAACTGAGGAAAGCCAATGAGGCAGAAGCATCCAGTGACATTGGTGGAAGTGGTGCAGCGATCCCAGAACAAGGACAAAGGGCAAGAGTTCCACCGATTCGTATCCGACTGCTACATTCAGATGCTAATGGCGACAATTGTCATTGACAATAAGACTGAATGATACAGGAAACTGAAAATACCTTTTGTTAATTACTGTAACTTTGTACAATATAGTTATGTCACGTTTTGAAAATCTCTTTCTATGCATTTCTTTCTATAAAATGCTTGTGCCAAGGTTAAGAAAGTTAACCTATGTAATATTTCATTTAAAAATGCATCCATACAGATACTGATCCTGATGTCACATCTTATCATTGAAATGAAATGATATTGAAATATGACCATGACAAGACAAATGCATTTCATTCACTTCCAAATGGATACATGCCATTTCTTCAGATCCTATCCAATCTTATTATTACAAATTATTGTTCAGTTTGATATAATATATGAAAATAGGGTGGTGATGGAGGCGGTGGTAGATTAGTATATGCATTCATTCGTTTTTAGACTAGTATGTCCACAATCCACCACATACAAGATTCATACTCATTCATTCTACGTGCAAGATTGCCAGTGAAATGGGATGTTGAAGTTTGTGCCATCGCAGAAAAAAGGTATGAAAAAAAAACATTCATACAATTCATTCGGTACGGTCTCAGATAGTGACCATCCTACAAGATGATCATGGCTTCCTTCAGTCTCATAACGCGATCAAGACCCTTTTCTGTCTCATATGCTGACACGAAGTTTAAACAGTCCCATTGGCTGACCGGATTATGTACCTAAAACGACTTTGCAACTTTTCGGTAGAAATGGTAGGTACAAATTTTACCTCAGTCACTTGTCTTATTCGCATTAAAGGAAATTGTATTAGAGTAATAGTTACAATGTCATTTTTTACTTTTAAGTTGTGCAAATAATTTAAAATTTCAAACAACACATATGAAACGAGAACATATACATGTATCTGCTTCATGCGTATACATTTGTATCTCAGAAAATACATTATTGCATATAAATGCTATGAAAAGCATCAATGGAGATGCATTAAATACTTTTCGATGTATCTTTACTAATTACTCTGCTTCACTCATCAGTCGCTTTCAAGTGTGCATTCATTCATGGTACAAAATGTTTTATGCCTATTAAGCTTGTATTGTTCTTTAAGCGCATATTCTTGAAAATAAACAGATCAAAATGCAAATAATAACAACCTTAAACCAAGCTGGTATAAAGTAGTATAAATTGGTTTAAACCAGGTCTTTAGGTAACAAGGTCACTTTTCAATTGTGAAAGAAAAAAGTTCAATATGATCTTAAAGGATGAAGTGAGAGTTAGTTACATGAAGACCCAAAGCAGGAAAAACCAGCATAAATATTTTTTACATAAGCCATACACATTTTTTGTCTTTTATGAGAAAAGAACGAAATGAAAATTCATATAGCCACATTTAACCGAAGTGGAAATTGCCTACACACATTCTTAAATATATTATTAGCAGCAATGGGAATTATTATGAAGGTGCACTAATAGGGTTTGTATAGCACCAGCATCATATCTACCTATTATAGACTTTTGCTGCGGTACTATTATCGAAGTGGTCCACCTTTATAACATTTTTCTAGCTATTTCATTCTACATTTCTACAATCTCCAGCGATATTGCAGCTAAAAATATTTCTTTAAAGCTCGTCATTGTTAAGTATGGATAATGATGATAGTCTTAATTTAGAGATAGTTATAATTGCAAGGTGCACAAATTACTTGGTATATGTATGTAAAACTAACAAGCAGTGAGTTGTGCTCCAAATCACAATTTATAATATTACCATACCATTGATTTCAACAAACTAGAGAGGAATAAAGCTCATGTCTATGAAATTTGTAAAGCTAAATGTTTTAATACTATTCAATTAAACGATTGAGTCTTTAAAAAACAAAAGTCATGATAAATGAAAGTACCTATACATACATTCCAGCGTAGTCATCGGCAGTTCATAATAAATGAGATTCTCTTTGTTGTACAAATATTGTCATTTTTATACTACATATAGCCTTTATGATAATATTAATATTTTGCTGTTTACCTTTAGCCTATTTTGACAAGAAATGTGCATAATATAGGCAGTACAGTGTAGTAAATTATTTAAGAACTGATGAAAGAATCGATCGATGAATAATGATATCTATCCACCAGCAAATAATCCATCAAAACATCTTCAAATGGGAACTTTAAATATTCCACAAGTAAGCTATTTTAATAATAGTATATGATGTACACCCATTCTTCCTTAGCGCCATGAAATGCTGATTACAAATATTTATAAACGTGTACATAAGATCATAGGTTGTTAAGTACTGATGTGATGTATGTAATTGTAAAAGGGAGAAAGGTAATGATAGAAAAGATTGCAATTTCTATTTTCAAAATTTCCTTGCACCATTGTCATATGAAATCAGCAATGTTCGTCACACAATTCGTTTTATTATACTTTTCTAAAACATTTGTCTGTCATACCATTCTAATCACTATAATGCGAGGTGTTCAATAATTTTCTGCAGAAATGGTGAGCGGCAAATGTTAGAAACCGTTAGCCTATAAAATGTGCATACAAATACGTAGGTATATAATATATTATTTAGGTACTTCAGATGCACTTCCATACTCACAGTCATGACTCAGATAGTCAAGTAGCTAAATAAGTACGGTGATGATGACGCTTTATATTACAGTTTCCGTTCACACACTTAATTGGTAAATAAGTGTAAGGAAAGTTTTTTTTCAAACCCATGTCATCTTTATGTTGTTGTTATTACGAAAGCGTATATAGAGATACAAAGGGTTGATCTAGATTATAAAATCGATTTAATTTTAACAAAACTTTCAAAGACAAACTTTTTTTGAATGATTTGTTCGTTCTATGTGGTAGCCCTGCTCCTTAACCACAGCTCTGCGTCGCCGCTTTCATGATTCAAACACCCTACCCACGATAACGGTCGGAATCCTATCCCACTCCTCATTTAGACATTTCCAAAGCCCGTCCCGTACCCACCTTGAAGGTATCTGCTCTCCACTTTTAACGTAACAAATCTTCCTTTTCCCCTTGTAGTAATCAACTCTGAAGAGTGCTTCATCAAGCGTGACCACGTACTCCCATTTATCACCAACCAGTCGCTGTTCGTAGAGCTTCCGGTTTTGGATGTGGGAGGGCTTACAATTTACTGGGTAACAGTGCAATTTACTTTTCTTACGTTTTTTAAATCCCAAATCTTCACTCAAAGCACGTTAAATAGTCGGCCTTGATATTCCAAGTCGTTTCGCCATTTAATTTTGCGATGGGGGATTCTCTTTGGTGGCCATATTCCGAACCTTCCTGATGACCTATGGAGTGCGTTTTGTGCGAGGGTAACTATATTTAGGTTGTTGAAGTCACTGAGTCCTGGCATGTCGTCCTTTACCTTCGCAATTGATCACATGATGTACTCCGGACATCGAGACTACGTGACCTTTACTTTTAACTGTTTAACTATCGCCATTTCGGAACAATGGTGTTCGGAAAAGTATTTTATCAACACTTCCAATTCCTGTTGTAATTTACGGGGCATTTTTAAAGATAAAAACTTGCGACTTGGCACGATCATAGAATAGATGATAGTAAACATACTCTGAAAATTTCATGACGATATGTCAAGTGCAGCGCGCGTAAGAAGCGCGCGAAATCGCTTTTATAATCTAGATCAACCCTTAGTAATTAACAAATATATATATGAGCATCGGCAAGAATGACTTGTGTTAAACATAACTAGTGACATTGACACTAAAGTAGTTTTTTCGTCGCAGCATTGACAAATTATTACTTTTTTGCTATAAGGTTTTTAAATTAACCGATGGTAACGGTAGGAGGATGGAAGGAAGGAGCACTTGGCACTTTGGCACTACAAACATACCTACTGTCTTTTTCAAGTATCATATGTCTATCTGAGAAGGGAGATGGATCCTTTTTCACTTCTTGTCCCTACACGCTCATTTGACATAAGCTAAATAGATAAGAAAGTACGGTGATGATGACGCTTTTTATTTCATAGTTTCCACTCCCACACTCAACTGTTAAATAAGTGTAAGGATAGTTGTTATCAAACTCATGCCATCTTTATGTTGTTGTTATTGCGAAAGCGTGTATACCTTAGGCATAATTAACAAATACATGAGCATCGGCAAAAATGACTTGGATAAAGTGGTTTTTTCTTTGCAACATTCATAAATTGTTATTTTTCTATAAGGTTTTAAATGATAAGGGTATGAGGATGGATGGAAGGGATACTTGTCACACAAATCATTTGGGTACTAAATATTTACGTGCTGTCTTTTTCATGTATCATGTTTCGCTCGGAGAAGAAGGGAGATTGATCCTTTTTCACTTCTCGTCACTACACGTTCATTTGACATACCGTCTGCACTATTATCTGTCTGCAATTATGTTCATATTATACTGTTGTACTCTAGATCTATAATCAGCAAACGAAATCCATAAGAAACTGATGAACCATTTTTTTGCATTCTCAACTACTCACAATTTTGTCAGTTTCCTTGGCATTGGCCTTTGCATGCATACAATGCAATGCAGAGCCGCATAAGACCAGAGCAGCGATAGATCAATCAGAGTGGCATTGGCGATGACACATTTTTTACACAAGTAATTAGTAATCCATTAGAAGGCATATAATCGAAACTACAGAGCATGTGTGTATTTTGCAATTTTGGTGTAATTCGGTCATTTCCTTTCGGTCATTCGGTCGGTATAAATTGCCATGTAATTCCTTGTTTTCATATCATGATTCGTTTCCTAAGAAGAAGAAGCGAGAGATCCCTTTTTGCTTTGCATTCAACATCATGCATAATAGTATTACTGCATTTAGGCATGTGTGTGTATTGGAGTCTTTAGCATTTTGAGATCCCCCTTTTTGCTACTTATATAGTAACTAATACATACTGTTGCATATATACGTAACCTTCATCCATCCGAAATCTATATTATTATAAGAAGCCTGTTGATCATATCAAGCAATCTTTGACTTTGCCTTATTACCAGCTATGGACAGTGAGATGATAGATATAGGATACCTATTATATAATCCAAAAATGTCGAAAATCATTTAAAAACATATTCCACATTGTAATATGCTGAAATATAACAGCAGCAGTTGCATAAATGCATTCCCCCACGTCGAGCTATTGAAGCTTCTTCGGTTTCAAAGGCTGCCAATTATTAAGAAAATCGTGCAAACTTTTCCTACAAAGTGTAGTGGGAGGGTACAGCGATATTTACAAAGTTTCTACGAAGTGAAAAACAAGTAAACAATTTTGATTCGAACAACGCTGTGATAATACGAGTTATACTGGTAGGAAATATTCACACGCTAATCTCATCACTTGTATTAATCGGTAATTAATACCATATAAAAAGTAAAACGTAATAATTGTAATATAAGAGCCTCCTAAAAAGCATTTCTCCCACTAGGGCGTTGTTACATACTTAAACATTTTTAATAAAATAAATAACGATTTATGTTACTAATTGATTTTATATGCGTACAATCATACAACTAGGTTTTGTAAAAAACACAAAAAGGTAGCACTTTAGCAAACAGTTTTGTCCAAAAGCTAGACACAAAAACGAAAAAGTTTAAAAACGCCTTTACCGTTAAACGGTGACCTTTGACCTCAAATGACCTCAGATCTATGCATTATGTTCATAGACGAGTCGAATGATACGCCACTTGTCATATGTTACCATTGAAAAAAATTGACCTCGTAACGGTTTCTAACGGTTGCCGTTGACCTACAAGGTTGAAAATCAATGGGGCTCGTCCCTATGGGCTTAGGAACCCATTGCAAAAAACAGAATTCAAAAATTCGTCTCCGTTCGAAAGATATCGCGTGGACGGACGGAACAGAGTCTGTTCAACAGACACACAGTACGAAATTATAAGTTAGCACTAAAGTGCTACCTAATAAACAGTAGGTAGAGCTGCAGAGACACAGGCAGCAGAATAGAAGGTGGTAGGCAGCATTGTTACGGCTAACTTGATGGGATCACAGAATTGGATGTCATTGTTGAAGGAAAAAGGCAAGGGTATATAAATTATAGGTCCGGCCATCCGAGATTATTGGTTCGGTGTTGATGATGATGATGAAATGACGTAGCTTGCAAAGCACTTTTACAAGTAAAAACGTTTTCCGACTCCTCACTTTCCTCGTTATTCTGCTTTGCACGTGACGTCACGGAAAGCCAAAAACCAAAAGTGATATGTGCTTCGTTTGATGGCCACGGGTTGGAAAAAGGTACGCAAGCAGGTTTATGCATGACAGTCGACTGCAGTCACAGTGCTATTGAAAATTGGACTAGCAAATGCAGAACAAAGATGAAAAGCATCTGAGATGAAAGGCGTGAAAATAATAGTGATTTAGCATGGCGTCCATACCTGCGTCTGTCTGTACCTGCTCGCTGGTTATAGAACAATAATAATAATATATTGGTTGTTGTTGGATTTGGATTATTAATGGCTGATAATGTATGTAGTTTGCTGTATGTGCACTGGGACTTGGAACCATTTTATTTACATGATTCTATATGTGCTTTAGCTTTAATTGCACTTCAAAACAAGTGCAAGAAACTGAATAATATAAACGGAAGTATACATACATAATATGTCATTGTACCCATTTATATCCATTGATGTAAGCGTTATATATTATATAACATGTGGGATATGAGAGGATGCATAAAGTGCGTAGGAGATTAATATTCAGTGTGTGATTTTTTTTAAAGAGCTGTGTGATGATGATGACGAACAGGGTCATGAAAAAAAGACTAGTGCTTGTTTTTGTGTAACTCAACATGTTTTTATGATGCTTTGGAGAATGAACATCATGTCCTGCTCTAAAATATTGTCGGAGTGTGGTAATGTAGGAGTACGCAAGGGTATATAAATTATAGGTCCGGCCATCCGAGGTTATTGGTTCGGTGTTGATGATGATGATGAAATGACGTAGTTTGCAAAGCACTTTTACAAGTAAAAACGTTTTCCGTCTCCTCACTTTCCTCGTTATTCTTCTTTGCAAGTGACGTCACCAAAAGCAAAAAACCAAAAGTGATATGTGCTTCGTGTGATGGCCACGGGTTGGGAGTACGGAAGAAACTGTGCTGATCATAACTGCACGTTCTTGCATCTTGCTTCGAAATGCGTCCCTTATCCCTTTTCCCGTCTGTGTTCCATGTTCTGAAGCAGACAGGATCCACTTTGTTCCATTTTATTACATGTTGCTGCAACTTTGCATCTCATCGCCAGCGACTTTATTTTAGTCCAGTCAGAACTTTGTCACACATTTCTTGCTGTACTATTTTAAGTACGTATGTGTTTGTAATATTGGACATAAAAACAGACCATAAGAATGCAGTGGATGTATGGACCTCTTACTAAGAAGAAAAAAAGATTACTTCTTCTTTACGCACAATTGAATATTTCGTCTTCTCGTTGTTCGTTGCAGGCAACTTCAGTGTGCAGATGAGCACACTAAACTGTAAACCCATTTACGTTCATCTCATCTAAAACTCTGATTTCTTCTCTAACAGTATCATTCAGAAAACCAACTCATGTAATGAAATAATTTACCTGTCTAACACATTCCCAAAACAACCGAAACAAAATGCCGTGCATAAATCAAATCAATTCTCTATACTTCAAGCAGTACCAGATTTAAAAAAAACTTATTCGACTCTTTTTTATTTAACATATAAAAATGTCTTGGAAAGCTAATTAGATACAAAATTATGATGATGACTCACGAGTCGTGAAAAATGAAATGGCACATAATGCGCAAGTGCATATTACATACATATTATATGTAACTTAAGTTGTGTTACTTTTTGCGTCTGAATGTCAGGCTTGTGTGTATAGTTTAGTGGCCTACTTGACTCTTTTAACCGATTACGACTGTTGGGTGCGCGGTGGTAAGGGGAAAAGTATTGTTTAAATGGCTGCAACATAAAACTGTGTTGTCTCTCTTTGGTTTCGTTTTGTGGTATTTTTCCTAGGGTTTTTAATCTGCATTTTCAATTCCTTAGAAGGGCTACAAACAAGAGAACTTTGTACATACATTCTTTCTTCATCTCTACATACACATACTGGGTAAATGTTCAGGCAGCGTGAGAAGAACGTATATGATTTCACTGCACTGGTGTGACAAAAATGCATGAGCTCTTTTTTCGTGTACAATTCTCTGTTAATTCATTGCCCTCGTGGGTATATAGGAATCTCCAACAACCTGTTGACCTAGATCACTTTTTTGATGGCGTTGGACTGATTATTTAAAACACATTTATAATTTGTTGCATCGACACAATGTAGTTGGATATCAAATATATACCTACCTTAATTATCGCCTAATGAGCATGGTCAAAGTCTTTTGAACTAAAGTTCTTACATATCTATCTTTTTATCGACTGACATTTTAGCTTATTTGAAGATTAACATTAAGTTCCTTAATATAATTATCGATTTATGTATTGTCACAGGAATTAGAGTAGGAGAAAACGCAGTTCGCGTGAAACGACTAACGCAAGAGAGTGGAGGAGTTAGAAAAATGTATGTAAAAATGGTGAGCTGCAGCCGTTAGAAACATTTAACGCAATGTAAATACATACAAATATGTAGGTATATTATTCACTACAGATGCGCATCCATACTCAAAAGCATAAGGCAGATTGATAAGTAGCTAGAGAAAAATGTACGGTGATGGATGATATAGCTTTCTTCTTTACCTAATTCCATAGTTCTTACACTGACAAATAAGTATAAAAGGATAGTTTTTGACTTGGGAAAGCAATTTGAAAGCGTCATGATGATAAAGATTTTTTTCTCTGCTTAATTCCATAGTTCTTTGTACATCTCACTGTCAAATAAGTGTACCATTTTTTTAAAATCGTTAACGTTGTAGTTATTGCTGGTTCTTTCAAAACTTTGAAAGCTTGTGTTATTAATTTTGTCACTTGTCATGTTATTCCTTTTTAAAGGTCATCTCAAATTTTGTTTGAAAAAGAAGCGAATCCCATTTTTTATCGAAATCAACATCGTACATAGTATTATATTACTACCATGTATGTATGTATTGGAGTCAGCAGCATTTCGAGATTCATCGGCTCTGCTATTTGTGTAATATCTAATAATAGGCAATTTACTTATATAATTATAAGTTATATCATAGTAAAGCTGACTATAAACATAAATGCGAGAGTGAGCTAACCAACTGTTGCACACACATAAATCCATACAATGCAACTGCATACGACCAGGGATTTTATATTAAAATTTATATGTACCATATTGTACAAACGGAACTTTGAGTTGCTGTGGCTTCTTCGGCCTCAACAGAGCCATTTACAGGAAAATGTTGTAATCTTCTCCAACAAACCTTTAGTAGGAGAATACAGTGGCGCATACCTAAACAGTTTCTACGAAGTGAAAAACAAGTAAACAATTTGTATTCTAACAATAGTGTAATAATACGAATTGTGTTAAAAGATAATATTAGCACGGTCTTCACTTTCCGGTCTAAAAAATTAAAAATCATAAATGTAAAAATAAGGACTTTCATAACACTGGGGTATTATGACATAAACAGTATTAATCCAAGCTTTATCCAGCAAATAATGGTTTGCATTACTAAGTTAATTTCATAAGCGTTTAAACATATCAGGTAGGTATACACAGACACAGGTAGCAGACGTAAGTGGTTGGAAGGCAACATTGTTACTTGACGGGATTGCATTGGATGCCATTATTGAAGGAAAACACGTAGTGTGCAAGGGGGTTTATGAATTACAGTTTCAAGGTCGTGCTTGACAGACAGGAATTATGCAATCATAGAAACGAGTGGTAAGAAAAAAGTAAAAGGTTATAATATTTTTAAAAATATTATTTTTAATGAGACAAGCATTATGCATTCATTAATACTACATTAATACATAGTTATTAATACTGCATTACTTTCTCTATTCGTCTTGTTAACAGCGGTAACCTGTAGATGCCGAGACGACTGAGGGAAGCCGGAGGCAGAGGGATCCAGTTATCGGTGACACTAGTAGAGGTGGTGCAGAAGGAAGAGAAGAGCCAAGGGTCCATCACTTTTTATCCGACTGCCATGCTCAGTTGCTAATGACTTGAAAGAAACTTTTATATCTATTATTAATAATTGTAACTTTGTAAATACATATTATTATTATGCCCCGTTATGGCAATTCCCAACATGCATTTCTTCCTATAAATTGTGTGTGTACGCCAACTTTTGAAAAGTTAACCAGTGTAATAATTTCTTATAAAAACGCATCCATACAGATAATGATCCCGATGCCATATTCTGTCATTGAATAGACAAACATGACCAGGATACATCTCCTCATTTATCCATCCAACATGCAAAGTTGCCACTGAAATGGGATTTTAAAGTCCGTGTGATCTCAGAAAAAGAGAAAATGAAAAAAAATCATCCAATTAACTCATTCATGGTACAAAATTGTTTGTATTTTTATTGCTCAATAAGTGCATTTTAATCATCAAAACCAAAAAATACGGTGCAGATCAACAATGCAAAAAACGAACACACCCGATTTTCAGGAAAGAAGGTCACTTTTCCATTGAGAAAGAAAAAAAGTTCAATATGATCTTGAAAAATGATTTGAGAGAATCATGAAGGCACAAAGAAACAAAAACCAGGATAAATATTTTTTTACATAAGCCATACATAATTAGTCTTTTATGAGGGAAAATGAAATAAAAAATTCATATACATAGATAGAAGCATAGCGCACCTGCTCGTTGCTTTGGAAAATATGTTGGTAGTGGGATTGGGATTATCACTTGCTGATAAAGTAAGTCTGTTGTATGTGCATTGGAACCATTTTTATTTACAAGATTCATTGTTTGCTTATAGTGCACTTCCAAACAAGGACAAGGTAATAAATACCAAATATAAATGGATGCATGAATAAATAATGTACCATAATGCCAATTTATATATCTATTTATGTAAGCTTTATATTATATAAGATGTTATAAGCAAAGTACATAGGAAATTGATATTGTACTGTGTCATTTCATTTGAAGGAGGTGTATATGATGAGTGGTGTGTACATGTGAAAATTATGTCGAATCATGATTATGAAAAAATTACTTGTGTCTTTTTATATGTAGCTCACCATGCTTTATATGATAGTTGGTTATCAAGGCGTGCTGGATTTCACAAGTTAACAAAGTTTTTGTTGTAGTTATCTCCTAGAGTATTGACTTATATTGTCGTAGTGGTAAGACACGATTAGTGTAGAAGGTGCATCTACTGCTTAAAAATAAACATAGGTTTTTGCTGGTAATGCGTACCGTGTCTTATCTATACCGCCTGTTTCATTCTGAAGAGAAAGAAGAAGACGGAATCCACTATGCTCCATTTAACTTATATATATATGCTACTTTTTACAAAAACTTGATGCAATACTACATCGCATCGCCAACGACTTTGTTTTAGTCCAGTAAAATTTATTTTACACACTTTTGTTGATGACTCTATTAAGTTGGAATGTGTGTTGGACATAAAAACAGACCATAAAGATGTAGGGAGCTTAAGAACATATAAAGTTTCTTCTCTGTGACGCACAATTGATTATTCCGTGTACTCGTTGCTCGCTACACACTCTGATGACTACATAAATCCCATTTGAAATCATTTATCTAAAACTCTCTTCTCCAACATTATCATTCCTTCCAAAACCATAAAAAAATCGCTATATATAAAGCAGCACTAGGTTTTCGAAAATTAGTCTACTCTTTTTTATTTAACATATAAAAATGCCTTCCTGTTGCGCATGGAAAGCTAATTAGTTATTTATCTATGATGATGGCTCAAGAGTTAAGAAAAATAGGACGGGAAATAATGTGTATGTACATGTTACATATTTAACTTGAGATGCGTTACGTTTTGCGTCATGATGTCACGTTTATGTGCTTAGTGTGATACACGAATTTTTTTATCGTGATACTGTTGGAAGGGTGGGTGATCATAAGAGAAAGAATGATACTGTTGAGATTGATGCTAGATAAAACACTTTGTGCTCTCTTTTATATATGTCTTAAAAAGGAGGTCCTCTTATGTTTCTATTTAATACTCATTGCGAAATAAGTTATACCGTGCAGTACTGCAGTGCAGTCGTCTTCTATTTCATCTGCGTAGCGATATATAATATAATCAGAGAAGCGTGTAGGAAATCGATCTAATATTAATTAAAACAGTGCTGCCAGCTATTTAAGAATCTGATGAAAGAATAGATGAGTGAGTTATGATGTCTCCACCAGAAAACAATCCATAAAACATATTCAAAGGAAAACTTCCAATATTCCACAGATATGCTGTTTAATAGTGCATATAATTAAGCTATGGTGCACGCTTTTAAAAATTTTGCTTAATGTGCAACGATTTCCTGCAGACATGGTGAACCACAGCCATTACAAGTCGCTAATCCTTTCAAATGTGTGGTTATATTATTTCCATCAGTCAGATGTACATCTATGCTCACTGAATAAGACAGATACCTAGGTAGGTTGCTAGCGAAAAAATATGGTGGTGATAATGAAGCTATTTGCTTTACCTGATTCCATAGTTCTTACATTGGAAATAATGGTACTAATGGCAAATAAGTTAAAATGAAGGTTTTTGGCTTGGGCGAGGCAGTGCATTTTATCATCATGATAACCTTATACAATGCTACATATAAATACACTCGCCTGAGACTCGTTTGCATGCAACATTTGAGATGCGCATCCATAATCACAAACAGATAGGAAGGTAGCTAGTAACAATCTACGTTGATGACAATGAAGCATTTTTTCTTTACCTAATTCCATAGTTCTTGCACTGAACTAGCAAATAACTATAACAGGAAAGTTTTTGGCTTGGCCTAGATAGATAGTGTATTTTTTATGACCATGATTACCTTATACAGTGCTACACATACACTAGCTTGCTGCTGGATAAAAATGTACTATAATGACGGTTCATTCTTTACCTTACAATATTACATAGTTCTTCTTGCATTTCACTGTTAAAAAACACTGCAGTGCTTACTTTTGGCGTGAAAATTGTATTCATTTTTCAGAGGAGCATTTCCAAGTAGTACGACGGTGATGATAGTGACTGACTGTGATACTCACATGAGCCGTTTTTTTTCAATAAATGACCGTTGCTCTATCATAATATTAAAATCTAGAACAATTTATCTAAAAGCCTTTCGTATTAAAACTGGGACTTGTTGTGTCAGGATTGCCTAAAAACCCGTAACGGTTGCTTCAAATATGTGAACATATTTATTTTTACTCGTCTCCATTTTCTTCATGTCATGTAACATTAACGTCTCAGCACAGTCAAAAATAATATGACATTTTTTTGTGGTGAGCTGAAACATGACTTTTGCATGACCATGGATGAATGATTATATTATTTAGGTACATTACTACACTTCTTGCCTGCTTTTCCATGCATTCAGTATTTATCATCCCATCATGGACAATTGACAAGGAGCCACTTTGTCAAAATATTTATGCAGAGCTGTATACTTATTTGCACTACAGACTTTACAGCATATCAGCAGAAAAATAAATAAGGCCACAACCTCTTCAAACTGCCTCTCTCTCTCTCTCTCCTCTCTCTCTCTAATAGAGTGTGAGAAAGTGAGAACTGAACAATGTACTCCTTTCTTGATAGAACATATAAAAATACGAAAAAAACCTCTACAGAAGAGCACTCACATCTTTTCTCTGTCCGTCTGTGTACTTGTCGCCATCCAAGACATAACATTCTACTCAGCATTATCTTTAGACATAAACCTCATCCAGTATTGCATGGCATGGCGATTATTGCTCAACGTCCAAAATTACAGGGAAAAAAGATTACACAAAGTAATCAACCTTTCATATCGATAAACCTTGTGCAAATGGCAAAACACAAGCTCTCTGTTTTGATATTTTTGTGGTCGTGCATGCATGCATCCAAGCATATTCATAATCTCTACTTTTCTTGAAAGTAATCTCCCGTTTTAGTACTAGAGAAGGAAGGGATGGAGTGTGGAAAACATATAACAAAAAAAGAGTTAGTGTGTTTTGAAGTATCAACAGAGAAGAAAGGGAAAAAACACAGGACGGATTTTTTTGGTGTTATACATTCTTTATACTAGTTTTGCCTAAGATCACAATTCTTAAAATCTCAGTGGCAAGAAATTAGAATGTGAACCAAGCTTCTGTCTTCTTAAATCCATGCTCAAGAAGAGCACTTGGTTATTTTTCCCTTGCACTGGACTGTCAAGAAAAGTTTTCTGTGGAACTTTTTCAAGTAACAGTGTTATTGTCCTAGCCTATATACTGCAGTTGATCGTATGGAAAAACTGAAAGTGGAAACAAAATAATGAACTCTTGTTCACCAAATTATTAATATCTTCAGTGGTTATAGCCATGGATGCAGCAAACGTCATTAATAATTACCCTGGCGTAAAAATGCAGGGTTCCAGGGTTCATCAAAGCAGTTACCCGGCACCATCTCAAGTAATCTTTAACCCACCCAACGTCAGCAGTGCCAATTTGCCATTTCCTTCACCTGCGAACGACGCTGATGTTGCTATCAGTACAGTTGATGCTAAAGTTAGTCGAGTTGAGAAACAAATGCACACATTTTTTAACGAAATGAGAGCAGAATTGAGAGCAATTAAAGATGGTGTGCTGCAGCTATTTGTTCTTTATTCTATAAATGCTCAAAAGATGGGGATTCCTCCAACTCCTCAATATATTCCACACACTAACCATTCAGTTAGTAGATCTGATGGTGATGGTGACGATCGTGGTGATGACCATGTCATTCATCCAGCAACAGCAGCAGAGCCTGATATAAATGCTTCCAATGGACATGAACATATTGATTTAATCGGTGTCAGTGAATGTGGCATGGCAACAGGAAAAATCAATCACATGATTCATAATAATGACAATGCTAATCAAGTTTACCAAAGTGAAAGTGTTGCTGGTGAAAACTATTGCTATGAGGTGAATTCAGGGGAAGAGATTTTTGTTGGAGGAGAAATAGCACCCGGTGAAAATCACACAAACGCAGACAGTGCTACTGCTGCAGTGCATCATGCAGAGACTTGTTATAATAATGTGCTAGCAGGGACTCTTTCAGATGAGCACTTAATTAATGACTCACGTGATTTTAAACTTCCGGAGGGTGTCGGAGTCAGTGACAATGGAGAAAGTGGAAATGGCAATAACATTGCTAGTACTCGAATAGAAGCCGAAGATGATAACGAGGTTGAGATTATTGAAGAAGTTATAAAATGCAGGTGGTTGAGAAAAGTAGTAAGTACAGCATATTGACTAAATAATTTAAACTTTTTAAAAAACTACCTAGATACATTGATGTCATATAATTTATTATTTTTACTCCTGTTGAATAGGTTGTTGGAGAAGCAATGACTTCAGGTGCGTCTCAACCTGCCAATGGCCAGGTTCCCTTGGTAACCATTAACCGTGGGAATACAATAGGCGTACATGGTACTTCAGATAGTGATGTGACTAATGACAGCAGCATAAAACAGGTTTGTAAATTATTATTATTTTTACTACATAACTATAAATACAAACCCACATACATAACAAAACAAATCATGAAATGAGGATGTCTTTTCTTTTGCTAGGATCCCGAAATTTCAGACTCGGAGCCAGAGATAAGCGATCTAAACACCATTTTTGACCAAGAGTCCTTCACACAAAATAACCTTTCTATGGGGGCAGAAACGTCAACCACATCTCTAAGGAAACGAAAAAGTAGCTCCAAGACTGATAAAGCTAAAAAGAAAAGGATCCGTGGAATACGACAGGCTCCTCCTGCGGTAGAAGAGCAGCCAGGGACCAGCACCAGCTTTTTGGACTTGGCATTATCCCAACAATCAATACGTCGTAATAGTGATGGCAGCAATAGTATCACTATCCCACCCACATCCGCTCCCAACATTCCTCCCGAACTCGCCAACAAGAAAGGCTTGCTTACGGAGAAACAAATAAAAAGGGAAGCTCACGCAGTGCAGCATTTTGACAGTGTCAGTAATAGGTGGATATGCATTTGTGGCCATGAAACGCAGACAAGGCCTGGGCTGCATAACCATGTCACACAGCACGGGACTGAAGTGCCAAGATACAAGTGCCCTGACTGCTCTCAAAGGTTCAAAGCTGTGCACAAAATGAAAAGGCACTTGACAAAGGAGCATCAGTACGCCAATCTTCCGAGCGTTCTCCCAAGCTGCAAGATATGCTTCAAGGTTGTGCTTGACAGCGAGCAATTAATCAATCACATAAATGAGAGGTAAGGAAAACTTAAAAGGTTATAATATTTTTTAATGAGACAATAATATGCATTCATGGTATTAATAATGCATGACTTTCTCTATTCGTCTTGTTAACAGCGGTGAGCAGTGCATGCCTAGAAAGGAGAGGAAAGCCAATGAGGCAGAGGCATCCAGTGACAATGGTGGAGATGGTGCAGTGATCACAGAACCAGGACAAAAGCGAAGAGTTCCAAAGCGTCGTATCTGACTGTCACGTTCAGATGCTAATGGCGACAATTGTCGCTGACAATAAGTCTGAATGATTTTAGAAACTTTAATACCTATTATTAATAATAATTGTAACTTTGTGAATATATATTATTATGCCCCGTTTTGACAATTTCGAATGTACATTAGTTCCTATAAAATGTTTGTGCATAGGTTAAGAAAGTTAACCTGTGTAATAATTTCAGTAATACGTCTAAGTAATACAATAAGTCTAAATAATACAAGAAACTGAAAATACCTTTTGTTCATTACTGTAACTTTGTACAATATATTGTTGTGTCCTGTTTTGACAACTTCGAATATGCATTTGTTCCTATAAAGTGTTTGTTCTAAGGTTAAGAAAGTGTAATATTTCATTTTAAAATGTATCTATTCAGATAATGATGCTGATGCAATATCTTGTCATTGAAATGATAAATAAATATGATAAATAAATATAATATATCCTCATTCATCTGTCCAACACACAAGGTTGCGAGTGAAATGTGATTTTAAAATCTGTGCGATCGCAAAAAAAGGTATGAAGAAAAAAATCATCCATACAACTCATTCATGGTATAATACGTTGTGTACATAAATTAAGTTTGTTGTATTGCTCATTAAGCACATTTTCGTGAAACTATGGTGCAAATCGAAATATAAAAATGCAAATAAAAACAACTTTAAATCAGGTCATTAGGCAAGGAAGTCGCTTTTTAGTGTAATATGATCTTAAAAGATGAAGCGAGAGAAGTGAGAAGAAGACACAAAACAAGGATAAATAGTTTTTTACATAGGTCATAGGTAAGCCATACTCATTTTTGTCCTTTATCAGTAAAGAACGAAATGAAAATTCATATAGCCATATTCAACCTAAGTGGGAAGTGTCAACACACTTGTCGTGTTACATATATTATGATTAGCAGCAATGGTAATTATTATGAAGGTGCACAAAAAGGGTTTATATGGCATCAGCATCATACATACATAAATACCATAGGCTTTTGCTGCAGTACTATTTTCGTAGTGGTCCACCTTTACAGCATTTTTCTTGCTATTTCATTCGTCCCTTTTCCCCATAATATTATTATGGCAAAAGATATTCTTTACATCTATTCTTTACATGGGGACCTTTTTAAAATGGACATACATATTTGTGCTTAAATGACGATATTTCCTGTTCAGATGCTGTTGTTAAGGTTTGGCCGACTAAAAAGAACCTCGACGATAATGAAACCAAAGATAGCTTTCCAAGCCACTCTGAAGCCTTTGGATGGAACATTTTCATCTTTAACTAAGGGAACTTATTACCTACTTACCTTGTTACGTAAGTACGTATTTTTCGGCAAGCCTGGTACTATGTGCACACAAAGGAAATGTTTCCAGTTTTTAAAAGCTTACTTACCAATCAAATGGCTTTCGCTACTGTGTATGGATAAGTGCAACCTATAAAAATGCAATATAAACATTTTTGTTCATTCTTTTACCAATGCTCTATATTGCATTAAAGTAACAACTGCATACATTACTATAATGCACGGGAAAAAGATAATGGGAGCATTCGTCCATTTTCTAGCTACTTTCCATACAAAATTGAGCTCTTCCCATTTCACTACTTTATCGTTTATCAATTTTATGGTGGTCTCAGAAAATCCCTTTTCCTGGGCCGGCGAGAATGTATGCAATGCAGTATACTATATAGCTACCTATCATCAAAGGATTTTTTGTGTAAAGATGATAACGCTGCTACTATCAACAATTTACATATATATAGCTGCTAAAAATATTTCTTGATAGCTCGTCGTTGAGATAATTAAAGATAGATAATGATGACAGTCTTAATTTAGAAATAATTCCTAGAAGTACAGGCTACCAATGGCCTCTTATAAAAAATGTCGTGATAAAAATAAAGTTAGCAGATTTAAAAGTCTAGGGCGAGAGAGATTAATATTAAATACATACTACGCATCATTTTTTATAAAAATAAGTTGATTGCTTCTGCTCATGTTCTGCGTTCAGTCAGTTCTAGTTAAATATCTTAAGATGGCGAGAGAAAAAATCATAAATAATTTGCACTTGTTATGAAACATAGAAGTTAAATTATGCAGCTCCACTCGATTCAACTGTTGGCTAGAATGAATCACATTCCAAACATAACGGATAATCACAGTCAAAACAAATACTATCATATCATGCGACGCAGACGACATGAAACTTGTCTTTAGCAGTTTATCATGCTCACGCCACTCTGTCTGACACATTCGATTTAATGTAACGTGAATCTTGTGTAAATATTGATTATTTACTCGAATAATTAGCGCAAGGAAGTTCATTTTCCGGAAAATTATTAAGTGTACTAGTGTCATTGGACATGCAGTTCCGGGTATGTATGTCCATATAGCCATTAACAAAGCAAGCATATCATTTTATTATAAAATCCCAATTACTAATATTTTAAACTGTAATTATCTTTCAGTTTCTAAATGTCTCGAAAATATAGCAGTGTAATTTTGCTCGTGTTGGTGTTGCCATGGCCACTCATGCTCGTGTCTGGCTTTGTGCTACCACCGCCGTGGCAAGTGGATCTGGATGCTGCTGCAGTGGACGAAAGTAATGGCCAGGATGAAATCACGGAAATATTATTTTCCAGTTTGTTTGGTGACATTTTTGAAGGGGGAGGAGGAATCAGGTTGCCCAGGTCCTGCAGCACACATACATTCAAGACGCTTTGGACAAATGCTTGCAGTGGTGCCTTTAAGAGGAGTATTAATTTGCCCCAGGGATCTTCATCCTCAGCTCCGCCTCCACCATCGCCTCCTCAGAAACAGCAAATAAAACCACGTCCAGTTTTGATGAGTGTTATCCTCGTGGAGTACTACCTTCCTCAGACAAGTTTTCCTCCACAACAAGCAGGTCCTCGCCACTTCTTCCAAAATGAGCCCTCCTCCAACCACATAAATGGTACGTACATATACCTAGTACATATTCAGTTTCGTTTCTCAGATAAACAGACCAGAGTTACTCATCTTATCTGTTTCTTTGCAGGTGCTGCTGCTGGAGAAGGCAGTTGGATCCTCCAACCAACCATGAAGCTAGGGAGTACTGGAGGAGGAACTGAGGACGTTGCTGTGATCATCCAGCAAAACATGGCATTTCCACTGCATCTCTATCCTCACCTGGTTGTATCCCCTGGGATTCTGGACCACCAACACTTGGAGGGCCAAGGAACTGGGTTGATACTCATTGTAGAAAGCCTACGACAGTTGGAGGGAAATGGCGGATTTCTGGTGGGGGCACCTTTCTGGGAAGATGTTTTCAGCAGGGAGATTTTTCGAAGGACGCCAGGGAAGGTGGATGAGGCACACCGCATTGCCAAGAAATGCTGCAGTGTTGGGTGCGATGAAGACGACTTTTATCCTCTATGCTTTTAGTTATCATACTGGGCCATTAAATAGATTTTCCTATTCAAAGTCTCCATAGTTTTTTCATACGAGGATTACATTAATGTGTAATTAGTAAGATATAAAATGATTTAAGGTGGCCGGTGTGGCTATGTTCTATATGGTTTTGCTCAATCTGGAATTTTAATTTACTTTCGCTTCACAACACCGGAAGACTTTTAATGCAAATGTTGAATGACATGCCATAACCAGTAATATACGCATTAATTTACTATAATATACAGTAATTATATAATAGCACAAATGTACCAAGTAAGGACCAATGAATTAATAAATAAACTAGTCACGTACGTCATGAACTCCATTCACATTTAATATTTTTTAAATAGAAAATGCCTTTTAGCATTATTATTATAACGATGACATAAACTTGACAGCATTCACTACGAAAAAAACATGTTTAATTAATAATTGATATTTCTTGCTATATATATTATTTACTTGATATTATTTGCTATATACATACGCTTGCATAGATACACCTATTATTGTTTAAAAATTCGGTTTACCATCACCAGAAAAATGATCTAACTCATTATTTATCTATCGTTAGACTCTCATGGATTTGGAGTGCTTATTGCTGATGTAAAGATTGCTAAAGATAAAGGTTACCAGAGCATACTTTGTGCATAGATGAATCTGAAAGTGCAAACGGTTTAATATGTATGTAGCATGTCAAATGAGAAAAAGTGACAGAGATTCCAGTTTCCTTCTGCACTATACGACACATCATACAAGGGAAAAGGAGCACTTAGGTGTGTATTTAGTAGCCAAGTGATTTATGTGAAGTAGCTACCTTCCCATCCGACAACCACAAAAAGCTTGCAGTAAAAACATAATTTGTCAATGATGCGACGAGAGAATAACAGCAAAAGAATATCTCATGTCGTTGTCCGTAATGAGATATCAATACAAACGTCACTCCTGCTGACAATGTTCGTCGGGCTTTGTCAATTATGCATGCACTTATAATAACTACAACATAAAGATAATATAATTTGTAAAACTTCCCTTTTACACGTATTTGATAGTGAAAGAACTATGGAATCAGGTAAAGAAAACATTTAATCTTCCATCACCGTACATTTTTTCGCTAGCTACTTATCAATCTGCATTATGCCCATCGTAAATATGGATGTGAATCTTAAGTAAATAATATGCATACATACGAACCTACACATTTGTATGTACATTTGAAAGGGTTAAGGGATTCTAACGGTCACCGTTTCTACAAAAAAACATCAAGCACCTCGCTTTGGTGATTAGAATGGTACGAAAGAAAAGTATCGTTAAAAAGTATAACCGTTCTGAAATTATGGTATAATATTCGATAATGGTTTTCGCGCATGTATGAACCAAAATAGTGTCAGGAAATTTTTAAAGTAATTAATCTTTGCTGTTATAATAGACGAAATTCCCATATATATATATGGACATTTCGTCTATGTGCTGTTATCACCTTACTCCCTTTTAGTATAATTTCAAATATTACGTGACCAGCTTTGAACCTATTTAACAACCTATGAACTTATGTACATATGTATAAACATTAATAATGAACATTTCATGGAGCTCTGGAGGAATGAGAGTGTACTGTCACTGTGTACCTTAGCAATATTATTTAGATTCTTCTAAAATAGCTTGTTGAATATTTAACGTTTTCACTTAAAGATGATTTTATACAGTTTTGATAAGTATCATTAATTTATTGAATAGGTTACTGTAGTGTACTGCAATACATTCATTTCAAGTCAAAATTGGCAATTCAAAAAGGCACAGAGAATACCTAGTATTATACAGGATATAATATAAAATATGACAATATCTGAACAACATAAAGAATCTAATTTTGAATTTATTATAAACTGTCGATAACTCCGTTGGAATGTAGGTATGCATGTACCGATTTTATCATGGCATTTTTGAATTTTTCATGAGAAAACTCAATCTTTTTATTTACTAGTTGTAAAGTATTTACCCTTTATACATGTCAGTTTTTTCTCGAGTCTTTTAAAATCCATTGTATGGTAAGATTGTAAACAGTAACAGGGATCATCCACAACTCCCTACGTGTTATTTTTTTACATATACCTAGTCATGTATGCACTATAAATAAGTACACACCAAATAACAAAAATAGGCTACAAACAGTTACTTTTACTTTGCTCGTATTTACAAATATTAAGTTGTCGATAGATTAGCTAAACAATTGGCACAGGAATTGAACTATTGACAGAATTCAGGAAGAAAAACATTTTAAATAAATAATTCATACTACATCACTGCACTGCTGTCATTTTATTAACTACCGGAAGCATGAAATGCTTATATAGGTAGTTATTGCGATTGATCTGTTTGTCTGTCTGTGTGTCCGTAAGTCTGTAAGCACTATAACTTTCCTCCACGTTGACGGATTTTGCTCAAATTTTGCATAGAGGTACCTCAGGTCATGAGAAAATTCGGTATTGATTTTGGGCCTCCGGGACCCAACCCCGGGGGAACGGTGGGGGGTAAGGTCCCCCATACATTCTAATGGGTAAAATTTTTTATTGGCTTATCAGATAGAGAATTTTTTGCTGATCATTTTTTGTCACCACACCATGTGTCAATTCTCACAACTGTAGAAGCGGTGGCTCCGGTAAAGTGTGGGTGGGCTAAGGGGGAAAATGTTAATTGAGAGAAAAGTCAAGTCTAGCGTGTTGGGGGATGAAATAGGTGCTTTATTACTCAGAATTGCACACGTCGGACTTCCGGTAGTTTTCTAATTCGGGTTTACACCCGTCCTAGTTGGCTTATCAGATAGAGAATTTTATGCTGATCATTTTTTGCCACCACACCATGTGTCAATTCTCACAACTGTAGAAGCGGTGACTCCGGTAGTGTGTGTGTGGGCTAAGGGGTAAAATGTGAATTGAGAGAAAAGTCAAGTTTAACGTGTTTGGAGATAAAATATGTGCTTTATTACTCCGAATTGCACACGTCGGACTTCCGGTAGTTTTCTAATTCGGGTTTACACCCGTCCTAGTTAGAAATGGATTTTAAGTGTATATTCGTGTCCACCAAAAGAAATCATCAGCATTGACAGCATTTCATTGTTTTCATCGTCCTTTTTCGCTGAAACAAATAATAGAAAATTCTTTTTACCAACAGCCTACAACAGTCACCGACTTTAGTAAAAAGTGTGATGATTTCAATGCTGTTTTCTCTCCCATTCAACAAACTATGTACTTCAACTTTTATACCTTGGCTGCTGCTGGGGAAGCGCTTTCTCCTCCTCCAGTGGAATTGTTTCCCAAGCCCGTCACCTCCATAGTTGTCGGGGGATTCACAGCGAAGGGCTTTTCTTTAAGTAGTTCCGTGTGACCCATGAGCTGCATTTGCGAGTCTTTTATTTCTCTTTTCTTCTTCAGTTCCGTCTTGAGTCGCTCATTCTCCTCGAGGAGATCATCCAGGGTCTTCGCGATTCTCATCAGTTCACTGGTGTGCTGCGCAACAAGCTGCTCCTGCTTCCCCTTCAGCTCCTCATTACTTTTTTCAAGCTCCTCTATCCTGTTTCGCAAGTCGTTGCAAGTTTTCTTTGTTTTCCCCCACTCTGATTCCTGTGTCAAAACGGTGCGCTTCAAGGAACTTAATTGCTCCTTTAAACTCGTGGGGAGTTGTGCCATTGTTATTTATTCACTTGTCGCCTCCAACACCATTGAACCACACCTTAACAGTATCAAATCATTCAAAATGCCAGTTCATAAAAATAAGTATGCAACAACTTTAGTTCAGGCAGCAAGGAAACTACACCTTGACCATGTTCGTAACAGTTCATTAGAAGAAAATTAATGAATGTATTTGCTATCCATCTACTCTTCTGTATATACAATCTATTATTAATGTGTTTAAAACAATTGGTTAAGTACCACCAAAAAAGGATCCAGTTTAACAGGTTGTTGTACATTCGGGCGTACCCCTGAGAGCAATGAAACAGAGAATTGTGTACAAATAAAGATCTCGTTCATTTCTCAGTTCCCTATGTACTGACGAAGAAAGGATATATGAATGAATCTATAGAAAGTAGAGTCGGTATGCTGTAGTGTCACATATTCTAATATCTCCAGTTCGTAACTCATTTCAGGGACTGCTAATGCAGATTATATACTTGTAAAGCTCAGCAGATTAAACAAAAGATGACTGCAGCGGTACACAGTGGCACTCATTGTGTAATGAGTATTGAAGCGAAACATAAGAGGATCTCCTTTTTTTAACCGAAACAAGTGAGAAAAAAGTGTTTTGCGTAACAGCTATCTAAAGTTAATATTCTAAATAGTACACTTTTTCCCTTACCACCACCCACCCACACAACAGTCGCAACCGCTTAAAAATGCCAAGCAGCACACTAAACTAAACACACAAGCCTGACATTCAGACGCAATAAGTTGTGTAGGTATCTCAAGTTACCAATGTAACATGCACAAACGCATTATGTGCCATTCTGCCATTCTATTTTTAATGACTCGTGAGTTATCATCACACAACATACCTAATTAGTTTTCCATACACAACATGAATGAATTTTTTGCATGTTAACTAAAAACAGTCGAATGATTTTTAAGAAATATGGTACTGCTTTATATGTAGTGATTTGATCCATAGTACATATGACGTATAACAGTTTTCTGTTATTTTTTAAACGTGTGTGTAAGTAGGAAAGTTAATTCATTTTCATGAGTTTTTTCTGGGCTTGATATGTACGTATTAATGATTGTGTTATGGAAAAAAGGAGAGTTTTATATTAGATGAGTGCAAATGGGATTTATTTGGATATCTGAGTGAAGGTCCCTGCAACGAGAACAAGCAATATTAAATTGAGCGTGATAAAGAAAAACTTTATGTTCTTACGTTCCCTTCATTCTTATAGTTTATTTTTTTGTCCTATCTACATGCATACCTACTTTAAATAGCACAGTAACAGTTGTGCGTTAAAAATCTGACTGGAGTAGGAAGAGTGGCTGACGATGCGGTGTAGCGTTGTATAATATGTAATATGGAACTAAGCGGACTCTGTTTTCTTTTTCAGAATGGAACACAGACGAAAAAAGGAGAAGTTACGCGAGCAGTACACTTTCTTCTATACTGATGACTTACCAATGCACTGTGACATTTTTAGAGTATGCAAACAGATTACCTACATTCATATAAACTAGTTAACTTGTGAAATCCATCGTAAATCGAGTACGTCCATGCATCATAAAAACATATACATTAGATTGAGTTATATACAAACTGGGGCAAAAGTCCCTTTTTCAAGCCTCCCGACCTGATCATCATCACACAACACTAATCTAATACAGCTCCTCAAAAATTGCAAACTAGAATATCATTTTTCTAAGCACTTTTTGCATGCCCTCACAATCCACATGTTACATAATATAAAGCTTACATTGATAAATGAATATTGTGGTATGTTATGTATTCATGAGCCCATTACTATTATTCATTACATTGTGTTGAAGTGCACTTAAAGCAATCATAATTATCATAAAATCCTGTAAATAAATTGGTTTCTGCACGTACAGCAAACTACATACATATAATCTGCCCTGATAATCATAATCCCACCACCACCAGCAAATTATTCCAAGCAAGTAATAATATTCCAAGTAAACAAGCCCGATATGTTTGCGCCATGCTCATTCTTTCAGCGCATATCGCCTCAAGCGCTTTTCATCTCTGTTCTGCATTGGCTACTCCAATTTGGCATAACACTACTGTGACCTTCTTTCAGAACGAAACAAGAGGAGAAAAAATGTTTAATAAAGCAGTAATCTGAACAGCACACTTTTTCCCTTACCAACACCCACCCAATAGTAGCAACTGCTTAAAAAACCAAGTGGCACACTTAACACAAAAACATGACATTCGGACGGACGCAAAAAGTAACGCCTCTTAAGTTACATGTAACATATACATGCACATTATGTGCCATTCTATTTTTGACGATTCGTTATCATAAATCATCATCATACAGATATTATATCTAATTAGCTTTCCAAGCACAACAGTAAGACATTTTTGCATCGTAAATAAAAAAGCGCGTCAAGTATTTTTTTTCAAATCTAGCACTGATTGAAGTATAGTGATTTGATGTATGAACTGCATTTTTCTGTTGTTTTGTGGTGGCAGAATGTGTAGGTAGGTAAGGTCACTCATTTCTGGTTTTGTTAGGAATGTATTCAAGACAAGGAAGAAGAAAGAAAATGTTGGATGCGTAAAAATGGGATTTCTATGGTAATCTGCGTGAAGTTGCTTGAAATGAGCAACGACAATAAGGACTACTCAATTGTGCGTGACAGCGAAGAAAAGCTTCATGTTCTCACATTCCCTTCGTTCTTATGAACTGTGTTTATGTGTAATAGTATGCCTTCCTACATAATATGTAGTACATATAATATTACAGCAATAGATGTGTGTCAAAATACCTACTGGACTAAAATAAAGTCGTTGACGATGCGAGTATTGTTGCATAATGCGTAAAAATAAAATAGAGCAAAGTTAATCCCATCTTCTTCTTTTCTTAAGAATGAAGCAGGCGGGGTAGGAAGAAGGATAAGTTACGCATTTAGCAGAAAAAACTGACATTTATGAGCAGTACACTTGCTTCCCTACTTATGCCTTACCATTCTGACATTTTTTTGTGGTAATGCAATCAGATTACTACAACAACCACCTTGTTTACTTGTGAAATCCAGCACGACATGACGTCCTGGAACAGGCACAAGTTCTTTGTTCATGCCCAATGATTCGACCTGGCCTGATCATCACACGGCACTCATCTTGTAGTTGAGTTCGTCAACTTATTACATATTACAATATTAATTTCCTATGCACTTTTTGCATGACCTCACATTCCACATGTTATATAAAAGCTTACATAAATGGATATTATGATGTGTTGTGTATTCATGAGTCCATTTCAAATAGAAATTTTATATTACTTATTTCAATGCTGAAACACTGAAACTGCTTCCTTTCTCGTTACCACCTTCGTGTTAAAAAAAGTGTATGATAGAACACACGATTTGTAGAATATTAGAAACTCTCAGTTAAGTTTATGAGGGTTTGCTGATGTTAAAAATGACATTGTCATAATATGGGTTCCCTGATCTTGTTCGCTTTGCATGCACAACTCAATGACGATGTCAGGAGAGAGCAGTAGCATGGAAATGCAGCAATTGGTTTGCTTTTGCTCACTCTCACGCTTCATTATATAATCAGCTTTATTATGCTGCTGCTGTATAAGTATGTCTTATTGTTTTTGCTCATCAAGTTCTTATGGATTTGAATTGCTGAGGTTTAGATCAAGATAACAAGAGGATAATGAACGTACATAGCGCAGCCAAGGAATCTGAAAGTACAGATAGCATAATTTGTAAAACGAGACTGAAAAATTGCAAGAAGTGACAAAGGATCCAGCTCTTAATATTAGGATCTAGAGCTTAATCATAGTATGTACGATGTTGAATGCGAAGAAAAATTCTGCTTCCATTCTTCTTCTTAAAACAAAATAGGCCATGAACCGTGAAAAATGAATCATATGGCAACTTAATTATATATCAAGTGACCGAATTACACTGATATTGTCCCCTTTCTCCTTACCATCCGATATCATTTTTTAAAGAGTTGAAAAGAACACACAGGTTTTGTAGAATAAAGTCCTCTGATGGATTACTAATTACTTGTGTAAAAAATGTCATTGCCCATGCCACAATGATTGATCAATTACTGATCCTGTCTTATGCAGCTGCATTGCATGGATATGTGCATCCATAAATCAATCATCAATGTCAGGATAAAGTGAGTAATTGAGGAATGCAAAAATTGCTTTACTCACACTTCAGCATTACGTCAATCTTGCCGATGCTCATATATAGCTTTGTTAATTATGCTTACCTATGCGCTTTCGCAATAACTACAACATAAAGATGAGATGAGTTTTAAAAAATTCTTTTTACACTTATTTGACAGTGAATTGAAGGAACTATGGAATCAGGTAAAGAAAAAAGCATCATCATCACCGTACATTCTTTCACTGCCTATCTGTCTCATGACTGTGAGCATGGATCTGAAGTAAATATATACATACCTACGTACATATTTGAATGCGTAGTTGAAAGGGGTTACGATTTTCTAACGGTTGCCACCTACCATTTCCGTATATTCTCATTGAATACCTCGCCTTGTGAATAGAATGGTACGACAGAGAAATAAATTATAAAAAGTGTAATCGTTTTGAAGTTATGAGGTATGAATCACGTGGCGAATATTGCTGACTTCATAATATTGCAATGGGTTTCGTCTATCTATGGAACAAACTGGTGTTAGGAAATTTTGAAATAAGTATTCTTTTTTACCGTTACATTTTCCTCTTTTACAATTAAACAGATTACGTATCGCAGTATTTAATCACCTACGAACTTTTTGTAGACATTAATAAATATATGTAATGAGCATTACATGGGTGTACATCGTAGCAAAATTATTTACATTTTTTGTTTTATTCTGGAGAAATAGTTATAATATAAAAATGACAATATCTATAGGACATAATGAATTGAATCGCATTTATTATCAACGGTAGATAACTACGTTGGAATATAGGTATGTTCGTATGTAGGAAATTTCTTTTTTTTCTTGACTTTTTGATCGCTTTTATAAGAAAACTAATCGTTGTATTCACTAGACAATAAAACGTTTACCTATTACAAATTTCTGAAGAGTTTTCTTCCTGTCGAGTTTGTTGCAATCAATGGTACATACCAGGGTAAGATAGTAAATAGGAACAGGGTTCACCACTTGCTACGTGCTATTTTTTCATACCTAGTAATTTGTGCACTTTAAATAAATACACACTAATTACAAAAAATAAGCTACGACAGTTCCCTATTTTACCCATGCGTATCGTTATATTACGATTATGAGACCATTACGTTACAAAGAAATTATGTTAAAAACATTGGCAAAATAATTTAACAGAATCCTCTAAGAAAGACATTATAACTTAATAACTGTCATTTAATCCAAAAAAATCGTCACAAGAATTGAGTTATTTACTAAGAAAAAACATGTTTAAGAAAACAATGCAGTGCGCACTGCATTGCTTGTATTTTACATAAAATGTACTTTAGATATACCTATACTATATATTCCTATTCAGGAAGATGAAGAATCAGCATTTCATTTGTCGTCCCCGTTCAACTTGAACCTCATCCGCTGCAACAAATAACAAAAAACCTCTTCACCAAAAATGATCACTGATTTATATAGAATGTATTAAGAAAAACTACGATTTTAATGCTTCTTTCTCCTCCGTTCCATACACCATGCACATAACTATTAAACCTTGGGTGCTGCTGGGGAAGAGCTTTCTTCCCCTCTGGTGGAATTGTTCGCCACACCACCCCCCTCCACAGTTGTCGGGGGATCCACTCCAACGAGTTTCTCTTTCAGCAGTTCCATGTGTCTCAAGAACACTTGGTGCTTCTGCGTATACTCCTCAACAAGCGCATCTTTGATTTCCCTTTCCTTCGCGAGCTCCGCCTTGAGTCCATCATTTTCCTTGAGAAGATCGTCAAGGACCTTCTCGATACTCCTCAGCTCACTCGTGTGCTGAGCAACAAGCTCCTCCTGCTTCCCCCTCAGCTCCTCCATTCTCATTCGCAAATCCTTGCAAGTTTTCTTTGTTTCCTCCCACTCTGATTCGTGCGTGAAAACTCTGCGTATTAATGTACCTACTTGTTCTTTCAAACTCACGACCTGTTTCGCCATTGTCACTTTATATACTGGTACACAACTCACCACACCTTTACAAAACTTCAAAACGTCAGTTGATAAAAATGTGTATGATAACTTTAGTTCAAAAGACAGGGAAACTGGTACTACAATGCTCATTAGAAGAAAATTAATGTCTGTATTTGGATACACCTACTTTTGTGTAGATACAACTAGTATGCATAAAAATCGATTAACCCCCACCAAAAAATGATCCAGCTCAACAGGTTGGAGTACATTCATTAGCACCCACGAGAGCAATGAAACGAAGAGTTGCACACAAATAAAGATCTGGTTAATTTTTTTCACTCCAGTGAGTGACATGATCATCTACGGTCCTCTATATACAGCGCTATATGCTTCATGCCTATATACAGTAGTATGAACGTACAGAAGAAGAAAGGATGCATGCATGAAATGGAAAGTAAAGTGGATATGACGATAACGTTTTTCCGCATCTTTGAAGATCTGGTTTGTAGCTCTTCTCAGAGATTGCTAATGCAGATTACATAACTATACAGCTCCGCATATGAAACAAAAGATGACAGCAATGGAGCACAATATAACTTATTGTGTAATGTATGTATATTGAAGAAAAACATACAAGGATCTCATTTTTCAGAAAGAAACAAGAGAGGGTGAAAAAAGTGTTTTATGAAGCAGCAATCTGAACAGTGCTCTTCTTTCTCTTACAACCAACCACCCACCCTTTTTGTGAAATGTACCAAGTGGTCTGGCGTATGTACGGCATTTTTCTGTTGTTTTGTGAACGTGTGTAAGTAGGTAAGTTAATTTATTACGTGGGGTTTTCTGGACGGACTTGGTACGAACGCATTAATGACAAGTTAGGGAAGAAAATAGAGTTTTTAATTAGATGAATACAAATGGGATTTCTGTGGTCATCTGCGTGAAGTTGCCTGACGCCTGTAATGAGCCACGAGAACACAGCAGAATACTCAATTGTGCGTAACAAAGAATAAATATTTTATGTTCTCATGTTCCCTGCGTTCGAATGAATCCTTATGAACTGTTTTATGTCCAATGCACATGCACACACCTACTAAAAAAGTACGAGCAACAGTTGTGTGTAAAATTCTGACCGGAGAAAAAAAGGTCGTTACGAATAAAGATCTCGTTCATTTTTTTCACGCCACTGACACCATCTACGGTCCTCTCTCATGCTGCATGCCTATATCAAGTAGTACAGAAGAAGAAAGGATACATGTGTGAATTTATAGAAAGTAGAGTTGGTACGACGATTTTGTCGCATCTTCCAAAATCTCTGGTCTGTAGCTCTTTTTAGAGATTGCTAATGCAGGTTATGTACCTATATAGCTCCGAAGGTGAAGCGAAAGATGACTTCAGTGGTACACAGGATAACCCATCGTGTAATGAATATTGAATAATAACATCCGTTTTTTAGAAAGAAACACGAGTGTGAAAATACGTTTTATGGTGCATCAATCCCCGAACAGTACTCCTCTTAAAAGTTATCCACGATGCGGTGTAATGTAATGTTGCACACTATATGTAATAAAAAGGTACAAAGTGGATTATGTTCTCTTCTCTTTTTCCTCGAACAACCAAAGGAAGGAAATCTCATCTTCTTCTTCGTTTTTCTCTCCAATGTTCTTTAGATTGGAACATAGATGGGAAATGGAATAAGGTATGCATTTAGAAGCAAATACTGACATTTACATTTGATAAGTGCAATTCCTTCGCTACTCGTGCCTTAATACTCAGGCAATATAAACATGGAAACAGAATCTGTTTAACAGATTACTACAACGAAAACCTTGTTAACTTGTGAAAGTACACGAGCTGACATCGATCCACCATATAAGCATATAGGTACGCATGTTGGGTTACATAAAAATGAACCAGATCTTTATTCGTAACGATCTTATTTACTCAGGTCAGAATTTTACACACAACTGTTGCTCGTACTTTTTTAGTAGCTGTGTGCGTGTGCATTGGACATAAAAACAAGCACTTGTCTCATGACCATGATTCGAAATCATCATCACACAGCACTCATGTTGTACATCTCCTTAAAAATCCACGCACTTCATTTCATACGCACTTTTTGCATGCCCTCATCATATTCCGCATGTTATATAATAGAAAACTTGCATCAATGGATAAAAATGTACAGTATGATATATTATGTATTATGCACTTATGCGACGTTTTCTATTAGTCACTTCCTTGTACTTGTTTTGCAGACTGCAAATTGCAGTGCACTAAAGGTAACGGCGGAGAGAATCCCAACCATCAACATAATATTCCCAAGCAGCGTGTAGGTATGGAGTGGTATGGATTATGGATAGCCAGGTATGAGTACGCCTATCATCCTTCGTCATCAGGCGCGTTTCTTCTTTGTTCTGCATTGGCTATTCCAATTTGGCATATATAGCAAGTTACTGCCTGAAATTCGTAAACCTGTTTACACAGGTAACTCTCCTTTTTTCTTCAACAATGACATCCAATCCTATGAGCACATCAAGTTAGTCGTAATAATGCTGCTTACCACCACCGTCTAACCTGTACCCATGTCAACGCATATTTACCTACAACCTATGTTTGCACGCCTTTGAAGTTCATTACTACATAATGTAAAGGTAAACTATTTTTTGTAAGGTTATACAAAGTAAAGTAAAGAACGTTGAATTGAAGCTGTTTGTGTCATAAATCCCCAGTATTACAAATGCTCTCTAGGGAAGTACTTATTTTTACATTTTTTACATGCTAGAAGTTTATTACTACTATTACAACAATGTGTATGCACAATTCACATTAAATTGGTATTAGTAATGGAATAAGTAATATAAATTAGTATTTGTTCGATTAAAGGTATTAATTTCATAAAGCCCCAGAAGGAGAAATGCTCTCTACGAAGATTCGTATTCTTGCATTTATCACGTTTTTCTTTTTGCATGGCATTAACTACAAATTTATGAGCGTGCTAACATTATCTATGAGTGTAGTTCTTCTGTGTAACTATGAACTTAAGTGCGTCGCTGCATTTTTGTGAAGACTAATAAAGCTTTGTTGGGTACGTTTTCACCATTTGCCTGTAACTGGCCGCCGTTGAAGCCTCATCAAGATCCGTTTATGCACCTTCTATACATACGTCTGATCATGAGTATGCAAAAGTTTTTACTGTGATACACATACTATTACGTACGTAGATTTCCTATTAAATATTAAGTAATAATATAATGCATGATGTTGAATCCGAAGAAGAACATGAGATCCCTTTCTTCTATGAGATGACCCGTACGAAAGGAATACCATGGCAATATATATAGCAAGTGACAGCACATCACTGAAATTGTTCCCCTTATCGTTACCACTCTATAATCATTTTTAAAGTGTTGAAGAAAGTGCATACAAGGTTTGAAGAATATTGAAAGCATTCAGTTGTAACTATAGATTACTAATTACTTGTGTAAAAAATGTCGTTGCCAATGACACTCTGATCGATCTATAGATGATCTAATCACATGCAGCTAAATTGCATGGATATGTGTGTAATGAAAAAGTCAATGTCAATGCAAAAATTGGTTTTCACACATGGCATCACACACTCACTCACCTCATAATATTATAATCAGCTTTATTACGCCCATTCTTCAGATTCTTATTGATTTGGAGTGCTGATGAATAGTTTATATAACTAACCCAGAGTATAATATGTACACAGCGCAGCAGAGCAATCTGAAAGTGTACACGGCATAATGATAATGTGTGTGTAGTGACTGATATACATGGTTCCAGCTCCCCACTCCTCAGAAAGAAACATGACCAAGAAAAAAGGAGGACGTATGATTTAGTACCTAAATGGCTTATATGCCAACACCGTTCCCTATTTCCAGTACATCAACTGACGAAGAAAGGGCATCTATAGGAACGAATAGTATATAGAAAGTAAAGTGGGTATGCAGTTTCGGGTAAAGATCTCTGGTTCGTAACTCTTTTCAGAGATTGCTAATAATGCAGATTATATGCATCTGTATCTATCAGTTCATATTAATTAAATGTTTCGTTAACTTCAGGAGAGAATGTAAACACTTTCATATGACAGGTGTCAAATGTTCTAATTAATGCAATTGCAGCGTCGCTGAAGACTAGGTCTGGTTGTAGCGCGCCACTACTAGACGTGTAAAGTAAATGCAATAAATACGCTAGAACACGAATATGGATTCGATTCGAATCATTGGAATGGTTAGAATCATTTTAAAAAATTAACAAAAATCAAGTTGCATATGACATAATCGACAAAGGAGTGACAAATGGAATGATTCATAGATCATGTGTCTAGTCTTTCCCTCTTGTACTCTCCTGGAGTCTTGGACTTTGTTCAAGTGAGCGAATTCCGTGGCATAAGCGTACTCAAATGTTGCTAAAACAATCGACAAATATTAGCGGAAACTGGAATACATCAATCCAGTAGACATTATAGACAGTGCTAGATTGGAGCTCTCAATTTGAAGAGCATCTTTTTTGCAACAGAAGTTAGTTTTTTAAAGTTAGAATAAGTATTTCAAACTCCTTTTTATTGAGTGAAGTTTTTGTGTGTTTTAGGAACACATTTCAAAATATTAAGTTGTAAGTTTCGCGTGCACTTAGTTAACATTCTTCGCCTCAAGATTTCGCACAATGACAAGTAAAAACCAAAGACATGTTATATATTTTATGCAAGCATTAAGCATCTAGTGCACTGCATTGTCATCATTTAAAAAAGTACTCTTTCAGCGATTCTACTTTGTACACAAGATCACAACTTTAAACCTACACGCATTATAATGCCTAGAGATTCACAATTTGTTGTAGATATTCTGAAATAGCAGACGTTGGTTCGCTTCCATTATTATGATGCCTTCAGACCCTTATAGTCAAATTAAACAGCATAATTATTCCTTGTTTTAACAAGACTTAAAAAATAATACCTCGAAAAAAGCTGCACACTAAAAAAAGTAAACCAGCTCAGCCAACTCTACTAGTATCACAATGCCCCCATTCCCTAGATTTTGCTAACACAACTGTCTAAAGTGACTACACACTAGCGTCGCTAAAAAGAGACAAAGAAACAGAAATTATGCTTGCTTCTCTCCCCTCCTCGTCGCTGTTCTGTCTTTCCACTTGAAAAGTATGACTTTTCCTCAAGACGCTAATAACTAACTAAACGGCTTAAATAGCAGTTTTAAATTAAAACTTTACACTAACTGCTTCCTTAACTATTGCTGCTATTGCTGGACAGTGCGACAGTACATATAATATGTAGTTGCCTCATTGCATTGACACTTATAAAAAATAACACACTCAATCAAATTACACACTATAAACAGGCATAAACATGAATATTCGGAGCGTTTTTATCGAAAAACACTCCGGAAATGACTCGATAATTAACGGAGAAAAAATGTTATTATTTTGTCTGCTTATCACCACTTGGCTCATTTCTGTTCCCGGAAGTCTACTGTGTCATTGTTTCATAAAGTTGAATGGTATGCTTATCAAAGCTGAACGACGACGAGGAGCAGCGCTTTATGCATGATATGGCATGTTTATTGATCTCTTGACATGATAAGCAACAACAAAAAACGCTGGCAAGCGCGCACAAGCACTGGTCTCAAATGTATTCCATGTAAAACAAAGCAGCATAATAATATTTTATACTTAAATGCTTAGAAAGCAAGTATGCATTTATGCAATAATATCCCATTGTAATTTTCTCCGCAATTTAGTTTAACTAAGGCTCTCTAAACAGAATGAATGCACCAAATCATAAAGCAACATTAGTAAACTGCTCTCTGCCGTTAACTATACAAAAATCAATAAGATGCAAAAAGATGATTGCAGAACGTGACGATAAAATGAATTTATAATTTCATATAGTTCATTTCATAGTTAATTAATTAAAACAAAACTATCGTCTTTATCATTCTTCTACTTCTGCTAATGTGTTGCTTAGGTTACAGGTTACAGACTCTGTAATACAGAGTACAGAACAGAATAAACCGAGCAAGCTGGCGCATAGCAAAGTGGCGAAGCGATTACTTTTGACAGTTGTGAACTGATAAATAAGTTTGTTCATTAATAAACCGACTTGTGACCTCTGATGATCATGTGGTCCGGCATAACTAGCATTCGAAATGTAAAACCCATTATTACTGTAAATTCGAGTTTCGAAATTTGGGGGCAATATGATATTCATATTTATCTCGAAGAGTACTACCATTTTGATACCCCACATCATATGTAGCTTAAAGAAAAGTTTTGAAACTCATAAAACGGTTATAACGGCGACGTCGTATTTCGAATTTTGTTGAGAGTATTGTATTCGGATTTTGCTCAACGAGTACTACCTTTTTGATACCCCACACCATATGTAGTAGCTTAAAGAAAAGCTCCGAAAGTAAAAAGCCGTTATAACGGCGACGCAGTATTTCGAATTTTAACGCTAGTATCATATTCGTCTTTAGCTCGAAGACTAGATGCATTTTGACACCCCACTCACATTTTTAGCCAAAATTCGAAATTTTAAAATCGTCCTGCCGTTAAAACCGTTACAAATTACTTCAAATTATAACTGCCAAATTGATTTTCTCGAAGAGACGAATCGAATGATACCCTACACGGCATATGCTGTATTTATAAATTTTCAAAATTGTAACGGTTTCTAACCGTTACCGTTGACCGATCGATTTCAAAATCACTAGCAAGTGAGTTTGGGTGACCAGTAATCGATTGCCGAAAACAGAATTTAAAAACTCGAAACCGTTTTCAAGATATCGTCTGGACGGACAGACGGACAGACAGACGGACAGACAGACAGACAGACAGACGGACAGACGGACATCGTGAAATCAATAAGTAGCTTCGCCACTTAATAATGAAGCGGAAGTTCCGCTGCGGAACTACGAGAAGCAAGAAGCATTGTCCAACTCCCCATCTCACTTGCTGCTCCTCTCACACACAACATACAACTTGCATTGTCCATCGCCTCAACTCAGTCTACTTTGCGTCCATGTCGAAAGCATGCACTACCCATTCTCACCTTTCCCCAATTCGTCAGTATAGCTTCCGGTGCGGCACTACTCCCAACAACAACCCAACCTGACACTTTTAATTTCACTTCTTCAGTGCCGGTTTCTCATCTCACTATCTCACTTGAAATATTATGTGCAAAAAAAAAACATTTTTTCTTCAATTAAAAACAATAACCGTGTTATAAAAACTATAATTAACATAAACAATATTGTTGTTATAGCAGGTTTAGCAAGTAATAAAGATGGGTGAGGTGGTGGAGGATGAAAAGGTCACAAGTGCGCAGCACCTCCAGGTTGCTGCTAAGGAACAAGACGAGGAGCACGACGCTGAGAATCTGCGGGTGGCGAAGGGGTACTCGAAGCGTTTAGCGGCCTTCTCGATAATCTATGAGAGTGGTGGAACTGCTACTTCTTCCAATTCAACAGCAACGATAAGATCCCCAACGGGAGGAGCAACTAACGCGAGTACTGATCATAGTAGCGGTGGTAGTAGTAAGACGTCGTCGGTGTCAAGGAGGGTGGAAGTTTCCCCCTTTACCGTTCTCCTCCCGAAGCATCTTGAGCGGAAGAGGAAAAATCTGAATCGGAAGTATCTTCAAATCCTGAAACGGACTCGGGAGAAGGCCTCGCTTCAGGATACTCTCAAGGCGAAGAAGACGTACGAGCTGAGGTTCCTGGAGGCGACGTACGTTCGGAATGTGTTGTATCAAAGCTTACCGCACTTGCCGGCTCACGTCCTTGCATCTCATTCCTCAGCCCCGTCGGGGGGATCCTTTGCTAATAATGTCAGCGATGCCAGTGGGAGTGGTAGTAGAGTGTCTAGTGATAACAAACTTGATGGAAATGATGAAAGGACGTTGTTCGGAAACAATGATCACTTCAGTACTGTTCCTAAATGTAGTATGATATCTGAGCGCAAACCTCACAGTGGTGTTTGGTATCAATGCCTCAAGGCGAAAGCGATGAATGCTCGCAAACCGAATCATTTAATTCAGGCAACCTATGAACATTACGATTTAGGGCGAAAGCAATTAGCTAACCTTCGTCAGCAACAAGTACGATCGCCCAGTGTTATCCCTGGTAAGGACCCGGAACTCGGTCTGATTCCAACGGAAGAGGGTCCGAGAACAAGAAGCAGAGCCATTAGAGGCACAAAAGCACAGCAAGGAAACATTGATGATCCAGGTAGGCACAGCCATATTGACAGTTAAAATCTTCTTTTACTTTTTACGTATTCATATTACATAGGAAAAATACTTCCTGCAATTGTACTTTGTATTTTAAAACCTTTTATGGTTGGTGCTTTTTTATTTTAGGGGAACAAGAAAGGAGTATTTCATCTTCTCAGACAAAGGTCCGTAAACCGAGCATGAAGAGACCAGTAAATCGCAGCCTTACGACTCCCAGGATTCTCATGCGAAAAGGTATAATCAAAGTTTTTAAAATCCAATGAATAGAATATGGATTAATTTCTTATGTAAATTGTTTGGTTGCTTGCATCATCTTATTTGCAGACTCTAGTTCGTCCGACAATGTGCGTGGAATCGGTAAACGTGGGAAGGGTAAAAGGACTTTAGAACGCGAATTGGAAGGAGCAGTTGCAGAATTTAAAGCAGAGACTGATGCTCTTACCTGTAATTTTTATTAATAAAATATTCAATCTTAAAAGCCATCATCTATTATAGAAATTTTTAACATTTCTGTTTCGTATCTTTTTTACTTATAGCGGAACCGGATTTCAATGATGTAAAGCCAGGATTATCCAGGTACAATATGCCAAAGTATTCGCAGACAGAAAAGATGACACTCTACGCTGTAAGTCAGCCAGTCATAATATAAATAATCTGTTTACCATAAAAAGACGTTTGTGAGTTTGTAATCATGTAGGATATGATTCTGTGTAGAACAAGCGTTTTGTCATTCATGTAAATGACATTGAGAAGGAACAAGATCAAATTTACCTTTGGGAAATACTGGACATGGAACGCTGTCTTAGACAATACTTCCCCGCAAAGTATGGCAATAAGCAGTTTTTTATTAGCTCACCTTGGGTAAGTTTTACAAAAATGAAAGTTCATAATTTGTGAAAGTTTTGAGGCGTCACTGCTAATGCTAAAATTATATATTATCAGTGTGTATTGTGATATTCCATCTTTAACGTTTCTTATAGAAGTGGCATTTTTGTGAAGAGTTTAAGACTGATGAATTCTATTCACGATTCCAACCAATCGTACATGTCACTGCTTCCGAGAAAACAATCGGCCAGTTAGTGAGCCGTCCGGATGACCCACGTAGAGGAGTTTTGACTGTGACTGAATCAATTGTTCAGTACATTTATATCGACAAACCTTTCTTCAATAGGATGGCCAAGTATGAGAAATTATATATTCAAAATAACATATTTACATATGATGCGTATTATTACGATAATTTAATCTTGAAAAGTATATAAAAGACAATGCCCATTATAAATAACTAATGTTAAAAATCCTACATCAGATATATAGGAAAAATTTACAAGACTGAGGATCTGAGAGGTGATTTCATGAACTCCTTGCCACTGCTTACAAGGATCACTTTTGTTCCAGAGCTTTTGAATCCTGCCTATCTTGCTGAACGTGACGGTAAGAATATTGGTCATATTACTCATGTTTATATAACACAACTTAGGTTTACGACAACTAAAAACTTTTTTAATTTCAGTTGGAGATATTAAACCAGAACTTGAGGCGTGGCAAAAAATTGGGCAATTCATTGATACGAAGGTGTCAGAAGCTATACAGAAGTGCTGTTTTACAGAAAAGACCATTGTAAGGATTTTTTACACAAACAATACTGTTGGTTCATCTATGAAATTGCACAGTTTGTATTTTAATTGCATTTTTTTCTTAATTTAGAGTCTGCTGCGGGACTTTCCTGCATTAAATTGCAGCTTGAACGGTGTCAACAAGGACGTTTCTTGTTCAGCATGTCATTCTAAAGACATAATTGCCCATAACAGCGTGTCGTTTGCTTTAAAAGAGAAAATGCAGAAATCTTACAATCGAGCAACACTGGAGGAATATGCAGAGGGAACCGGCCCAACTCCTCCTCGTAGGGTGAGTTAAAAATACAATATTATAGCTTTCAAAGTGATTTGCCATTATCATTTTTTAGCAGCATCATAATTTATGTATATTTATCTGCTCCTTCCTGATGTTTAGGCTCTGTATTGGTGCAAGACCTGTGCAGACAGTGCTGAAAAGTTGCATCGACTAATTCACTTCAGATACAATTTGTGGAGGGTAACTAAACAAAATCTTGCTGAAAGCATTACCAGTTTTTCCCAGTATACTACGCGGATCACCGAAGATCTCCTCCTGTTCTCTCAATCTAATCAGATTAATTGGAGAAATGAAGTATGTATTTGCATGGACTGCTACATTGAACACTTATAAAATGATTACATTTAAAAGCATTCACAGGTATTTTACATCAAATTGTTTTTTTTCTGTCTAAATAGGTGTTTTTGAACTTTCAAATGATTGTGGCGGAGGTAGAGAGCGAATTTTCACCTGAAGAAGACGCAATGGATGAATCTGTTGACTAATTATTTTGGTTCACAAATGACTTAAATTGTTATTGATATTGAAATTGATTGTAATGCTTTCTTGAATAGAAAGTATAGTAATTTTAAGTTTTATACGTGAATGAGCTTTCCCCTAGTAGAACGTTACCAGGTTTCTCAGGTATCGTCAATTTAGTATTTAGAAACGAGTACAATCTACTGTTTAAGACTCGTTTATTCCATTTGTCTCTGAATGAGTGTTATTTTCTCATTGTTAGAATTAGGCACATGTTTTTTAAAGAAAAGTATGAGTGATGTACCTATAGCCATACTATACCTATCTAAGTATATATTATGAATTCAAAGACAATGAGTATGTAACTATTATTAGTTCTGAATCAGCGAAATTATGAAGTATATTGTAATAACGGTAAGGTTTTCGTCGAGTTGTTGCGATTAAATAAAAAAATGTTTACTTAATGTATTTACTGCCTTACTTTTATTTTTCCATTCCAACTTGAATATCATTAAATATTCATTCTTAGAGCAGTAGTGGTTAAACACGCCTACACTATATCTTAGCATTAATGACAGTGTACTTTGCAAAGCGACCCTTGATTTTTAAGAGGGTGAATATCATAATACGCTGTGTGTAAAAAAAAGCTCAAGGGAACAAACAAGGATTTAGTATGATTATCGATCATTCCATAACATTCGTCGAAAATGACTAATAACAATACGACTTTTTCAATATAGTAGTGGTATCGAGAAATAAAACTTTATATGATTTACAAATCTTCGTTTAGTCATCATTATTATGTGGTTAGTCCTCCAATGGAAACTGCAAAAAAGCTTCTCATTCGGGTTGGAGCGTAATTGTCAACGGCACTGCCAAGAAGTGCAACTTGGAAAAAGGGCCTTCTGTATCGAGTTTGTAGAAAGTATGTCGTCATCATGACCAACAATGATATCGTTGTCCATTGTTCTGGTTATATAATATCCTATCAACCATTTGTCAATGAATAAAAATGGCAACATGTATGCTGTAGAATGCAAAGAAATAAAACGAAAAATGAGATGAAGTGTAAATAAATAAATAATATGACAATTTATATATGGCAAGTTGCAGAATTACAGCGAGACTGCTTCCTTTCTCGTTGTCACACGATAATCGTGTATGTATATGTTGAAAAGCGAAGAAAAAATTAACTTCCTTTCTACTTCTCTAAATAAAATATGAGATGAACCGTGAAAAGGGAATCCTATGGCAATTTGTATAGCAAGTGGCCGAATTACACTGAAATTGTCCCCTTTCTCGTTGCCATCCGATAACCATTTCTTAAAGTGCGTGCCGAAAAGTACACACAGGCTTTGTAGAATATGCAAGCTTTTGGTTGTAAGTCTTCCGATGGCTTATTATTTACTAAAAATGTCATTGTCATTGTCAATGCCATTCATATCGATCTATATCTAATCTAGTCACACTCAAGTGCATTGTATGAATATGAGTGTATGCAAAAGGAAATGTAAGGAGAACGTGAATAATTGAGCATGAAAAATTGCTTTACGCACACTTCAGCATTATAGTAAGCTTTATGCTGCCGTATGACGATACCAATTCCTATTGTTTTCGTTCATCTGATTCTTATGGATTGGGATTGCTTCTAGATCTATGTAAATTAAAAGAGTATAATATGCAATAGCACAACAGATGAATCTGGAAGTGCAGACAGCATACTGTCAAATGTGTTTGTAAAATGACGAGAAGTCAAAAATAATCCAGCTCCCTTCTACAAAGAGTGAAACTTGATACTAAAAAAGGAAGCACATTTTTAGAAGCTACAATGGTTTATGGGATATGTTTCCCTTTTACCCTCCAACCATATCTCCGACACTATAAAAACCTTACAGCAAAAAATAATAATTTGTCAATTTTGCGACGAGAAAAAAATTATTTTATCAGCCATATTTTATCTATTGCCCCTAGTAATGTTCAACATATATATATATATACGTCATATAATATGAAGCTTTGTTAAGTATGCATATAATATACGCTTTCGCAAGAACTGCAACGTAAATATACCATGAGTTTTAAACACGAATTTGATAATGAAGTGTAGGGACTATGGAAATGAAGATCTAGGTAAATAAAGAAGCGTCATCGTCACCGTACATTTTTCGCTATCTACCTGCCTATGTAAAAAAATGACAATATCTGTACAACATAGTTAATCTCATTTATTATGAACTGTCGATTCCATAACAACGAAGGAAGTATGTATGTATGTATGTATATAGGTAATTTCTTTTTTATCATGACTTTTTTGTCATTTTTATAAGAAAACTCATCGTTTTATTTACTAAAACATGTACGCTTTACAAACGTCATAGAAATGAGTTTTCTTCCTCTTGAGTTGGTTGCAATCAGTGGTATGGTAAGATAGAAAATAGTAGTAGGGATGACCACTCACTACGTGCTATTTTACATATACCTAGTAATTTATGCACTTTAAATAAGTACACACCAAATAATTAAAATAAGCTACAACAGTTACCTATTTTACCATGCGTATCTTTATATTACGACTATTAGACTAAAACGTTGTAAAAAATTAAGTTAGAACGTTGACATAAGAATTTAGTACCTAGAATCCTCTATGAAAGATATTATAACTTAATAACTGTCATTTAATCCCAAAAAATCGGCACAAGAATTGAATTAATGACTGTATTCACTAAGAAAAATAAATGTCACATATGTCTCATTAATAATTGAGAAAACACAACTGCACTGCTTGCATTTATCATTGTAATTGTAAGTATATATATTCTAGTCCAGGGAGACGAAGAATAAGCATTTCAATTGTCACCCTCTGTCAACTTGAACCTCACCCGCTGTAACAAATAACAAAAAACCTCTTTACCAAAAATGATCCCTGCTGATATATATAAAACTAGAAGTAGAAAGCCCGTTGAAATCACCGGGCTCTAGCAACTTGGAAACCACATTTTAAAATGACTTTCTCCTCTGGGCCGCGACTTTCTCCTCTGGGCCGCGACTTTCTCCTCTGGGCCGCGACTTTCTCCTCTGGGCCACGACTTTCCCCTCTGGGCCACGACTTTCCCCTCTGGGCCACGACTTTCCCCTCTGGGTCACGACTTTCCCCTCTGGGCCACGTTTTACTCCCTGGCACGACTTGGTCGTGAGTCTCAAGAACACTTGGTGTTTCTGCGTGTACTCATCAACAGGTGCATCTTTGATTTCCATTTCCTTCGCGAGCTCCGTCATGAGTCCAACATTTTCATCGAGAAGATCGTCAAGGATCTTCTCGATACTCCTCAGCTCACTCGTGTGCTGAGCAACAAGCTCCTCGTTACTTTTATCCAATTCCTCCACTCTCTTTTGCAAGTCGTTGCAAGTTTTGTGTTTCTTCCCACTCTGATTCGTGCGTGAAAACTCTGCGTATGAATGAACCTAATTTTTCTTTTAAACTCATGGCATGTTGCGCCATTGTCACTTTATACACTGTTACACCATACTCACCACACCTTTGCACAGTATCGAATCTTCAAAACGTCAGTTGATAAAAATATTTATGACAACTTTAGTTCAAAAGACAGGGAAATTGGTAGAAATGTGAATGTGTGTATTTCAATCCACCTACATTTGTGTTGATACAACTAGTATGTATAAAAAAATCGGTTAACCACCAAAAAATGATCTTGGTCAACAGGTTGGTGACTGGTGTACATTCATACGCACCCACGAGAGCAATAATACTGAAAATTGTACACAAATAAAGATCTCATTCATTTTTTCACGTAACATCATCAACGGTCTCTGATGCTTCATGCCTCCTGCCACAGTAGTATGAACATACAGAAGAAGAAAGGGTACATTCATGAAATGGAAAGTAAAGTGGATATGACGAAGACGGTTTTCCGCATCTTCGAAGATCTCTGGTTTGTAGCTCATTTCAGAGATTCCTAATGCAGATTATATACCTATATTGCTCCGCAGATGAAACAAAAGATGACAATATAGCTTATTGTGAAATGTATATTGAAGAAAATCATATAAGGTCATCTTTTTCAGAAAGAAACAAGAGAGAGAAAAAAAGTGCTTTATGTATGTGAACAGTGCTCTTCTTTCCCTTACAACCAACCACCCACCCTGCGCAGGCCTGCTTGTGAAATGTAGTGGTCTGGTGTAGGTACGGCATATTTCTTTTGTTTTGTGAACGTGCGTACGTAAGTAGGTTAATTCATTACATGGTTTTTTCTGGGCTTGGTACATACGCATTGATGACAATGTTGGGGAAGAAAAGAGAGTTTTGGATTAGATGAGTGAAAATGGGATTCTGTGGTGAGCAACGAGAACATGGAATACTTAATTGTGTGTAACAAAGAAGAAAATTTGTATGTTCTTTCGTTCACTGCATTCTTATGCATGGTCTGTTTTTATGTCCAATACGCATACCTACTTAGTACAGCAACAGATGTGTGTCAAAATTCTGACTGGAGTAAAAAAGGTCAGTGACGAAGCGATTTAATGTTGCATAATATGGAGTAAAATGAAACCAAACGGATTCCGTCCCGTTCTCATCTTCTTCACTCATAGACCAAAGGAACCACAACTAATCTTCTTCGTTCTTCTTTTCAATGCACTTCAGAATGGAAGACAAACGGGAAAAGGGATAAGGTACGAGAAGCAAACGCTGACATTTATGACTCATAAATTATGAGTAGTGCACTTTCATCGCTACTCGTGCTTTACCACAGCGACAATTTTTTTGAAGCATGCAAATAGATTACTACAACCTAAACCTTGTTCAACTATACACGACAAGCATTCAAACAGGCATTAGACCTTTTCCATGACCATGATTCGAAATCATCATCACACAGCACTCCTCTTGTACAGCTCCTCAAAAAATTGCACACTGCAATATTAATTTCCTATGCACTTTTTGCATGCTCCCACATGATATATAATATAAAGCTTACAATTAGATTAGTGCATATATATATATATGAATGTTGTGGCACACTATGCATTTATGCAACATTTTCTATTATTCATTTCCATGTGCGTGTTTTGAAGTGCACTTCATAGAATCCTGCAAATAAAATGGTTCCAGTACAAATTCAACAAACTATATACATATCAACGCTGATAATCCCAATCCACCACCACCAATATATTTTATGCCAAACAGGAGCATGTATAGACAGCCACAGTATACGCCATAGTACCTGTAAAGCGTTTTTCCTTTTACGTCTTTCGCCGCAGGCGATTTTCGTTGCTTTTATTTGTTTTTCTTTGGCTATTAAAATTCGTCATAGGAATTTGACTGTAGTCAACTGCAATTCATACACACTTGCACACTTTACCTTTTTTGTTTCAACAATGCCATCCAATTCTGTGATCCCATCAAGTAAGCCGTAACAATGCTGCCTACCACCCTCTATCCTATCCTGCTGCCTGTGTCTCTGCGTATCTATCTAGGTATGTTTCTACGCATAATTAATCAGTAACACAAACAATTATTTGTTCGATTAAAGCTGTTTGTGTCATAAAGCCCCAGTATGAGAATGAGAATGCTCTCAAGTAAAGTTCTTATCGTTTACATTCATAACGTTTTACTTTTTGCATGGTATTAATTACTGATTAATATAGGTGATGAGCGTTTTAATATAATGGATTAGTATAACTCCTCGTACTAGTACAGTGTTGGTAGAATAAAAATTGCTTGCTTGTTTTCAGTTCCTACAAACTATGTAGGTAAGATAAATGCGTCGCCGTATTCCCTTACTAAAGCTTTGTTAGAGGACACCATTTCCCTGTAATTGGCCGTCGTTGAAGCCGAAGAAGTTTCAGCAACTCAACTTTGTAGATCCATTTATACACCTGCTACTAATACATCTGAATAAAAAAATACCTGGTCGTATGCAGTTGCATTGTATGGATTTGTGTGAATGACAAAAAATCAATGCCGATGTCAGGAGATCATAATTATTGGCCTATAAAAATTGGTTTGCTCACTCTCACCATATTTATGTACATGATATTATGATATTATTACGTAAATACGACGAATACCTATAGGGCAGTAATCTAAAAATTACACTTTTTCTCTTATCACCACACCACCCAACATTCGAAATCGCTTAAAAAGCCAAGTAGCACACTAAACTGAACACAAGCCTGACATTCAGACGCAAGAAGTAACGCATCTTACGTTACATCATGTAACTTACATGTAACATGTTCATACAAAATGTATGCCATCCTATTTTCCATGACTCGTGAGTCATCATCATAATATATTCTTACCTAATTAGTTTTCTATACACAACAGTTGGGGATTTTTGTATGTTTAATAAAAGATGTTAGATAACTTTTAAATATCTTGTACTGCATCCAGTGATTTGATGTATGAACGGCATTTTTCTGTTGTTTTGTCAACGTGTGACGTGTGTAGTTAAGTTAATTCATTATGTGAGTTTTTCCTGGGCTTACGTACGAATTCATGATAATGGGTTTTAGATTAAATGAGTGCAAATGGGATTTATGTGGTCATCTGCGTAATAAGCAGCGAGAACAAGGAATACTAAATTATGCACAAGAGAGAAGAAATGGTTCATGTTCTTAGTAAGAACTTCTTACGTTTTATACATTCTTATGGTCTGTTTTTATCTTTTTATGTCCAATACACGTATCTACTTAAAATAGTACAGCAACGGACAGATGTGTGTCAAAATTCTGACTGGAGTAAAAAAAGTCGTTGACGATGAGATTTAATGTTTCATATGGAATAGAATGGAACAAAGTCAATTTTGTCTTCTTCAGAATGGAACACAGACGGGAAATGGGATTCGGTACGCATGCAGCAGCAAAAGCTGACGTTTATTTATAATCAACACAATTTTCTTCGCAACTCGTGTTTTCCCACGTCGACAATATTTTCAAAGCATGCTACAGATTAGATTACTACGACAAAAACCTTGTTAGCTTATGAAACCCTATACGACATGACATCCATCATAAAAGCATATAAAGCAAGTTGAGCTCCTAAAAAAATTGCACACTACTATATCAATTTCCTGCGCACTTTTTGCATGCCCTCATCATATTCCGCATGGTATATAATATAAAGCTTGCATCAGTCAAATTATATGTATATTATGATATATTATGTATTTATACGACATTTTCTATTGTTCACTTCTTTGTGCTTGCTTTGAAGTGTACTAAAAGTAACAATGGTGAATGGAATCCTGTAAATAAAAGATAGTTCCATTTCACATTACAGCAAACCACATATGTACATATCAGGCGCTTTTCTTCTTTCCTCTGCATTGGCTACTCCAATTTGCCTCAGCATTTTGACTACAGTTGATTCTAATTCGTAAACCTGCTTATATAACAATGGTTTATCCCATTCAACAATGGCATCCATCCAATCGTATGATCCCATCAAGTTAGCCGTAATAATCCTGCTTACCACCTTCTATCCCTGTATCTCTATGCATAACTACCAATGTTTGTACGCAAAAGAAATGATCCTTAGGAGGATTCGCTTTTCGAATATATCGCGTTTTTTCATTTAGCATGGTATTATTTTCCAAGTGATAAGAGTACTGTATTATCTATCAGTGTAGTTCCGCATCCTATTGCAATGTTGGTAGTATAAAAATTGTACGTACGTCGCTGCATTCTCCTATTATTAAAAAGCTTTGTTTGATCACTCTCACATTTATGCATATACCTAAATCAGCTTTACTACGATATACATTTTATTGTGTACGTATGTATGTTACATATTATTAGATATTACACAAATTGCAGAGTCGATGAATCTCGAAATACTGCTGACTTCAATACATACATACATGGTCGTAATAATATTAGGTAAGATGTTGAATGTAAAGAAAAATGGCATTCGTTACGTTTTGAAACAAAATATGAGATGAGCCATAAAAAAGGAATCCTATGACAATTTACACAACAGATGGCCGAAATAGCTCTTCTTTCCAATCCGACAGTCATAAAAACCTTGCACCTAAAACAGATTGTCAATGGTGCGACGGGAAAGAAAAACGGCAAAAGAATATCTAGTGCTGTTGTCCTTAATGTTCAATACACGTGACATTTTTGACGATGCTCGTTAAGCTTTTTGTAATGCATGTGCTTTCGTAATAACTACAACGTAAAATAACATGATGTAAAAAATGGTGCACTTACTTGGCAGTGAAATGTACGAAAAACTATGGAATTAAGTAAAGAAAAAAGCGTTATTATCATCACTGTACATTTTTCATAAGCCACCAATCTATCTTTCTTATACCTGTGACTCACAGGCTGTGAGTATGGATGTGCATCTGACGTAAATAATATACCTATATTTGTATTATGCACATTTTAAAGGGTTAACGGTTTCTAATGGCTGCCGTTCATCATTTTTACAAACTTTTTCTTCCAACGAGTCAACTCTTTTATAATAGTCGTTCCAAGTTTTCTGCGTTTTCTCCTACTCCCAATCTGATTCTCAACAGGTTGTTGTGCAGTCGCAGTCGCTTAAAAAGGCCAAGTAGCACACTAAACTAAACACACAAGCCTGACATTCAGACGCAAAAAGTTACGCACCTTAAGTTACTTTTGTAACATGTCATTATTTACAATTCTATTTTTCATGACTTTTTCATGACCCATTAAAAGCAACCATAGAATTCTTTAAATATAATGGTTCCAGTGCACATTATTGATAATCCCACCAGCACCACTAACATAATTTTCTGAAGAAGTGAGCAGATATGAACCGCCAGGTCATTGTAAGTCATTGTTGTTTTTACGTCTTTCGCTTTTCATCTTTGTTCTATTTACATTGTGTATTGCAATTTCCCATAGCACTGGGATTGTAATCGACTGTGATTCATAAACCTGCTTGTACACTTAACTATACCTATTTTTCTTCAACAATGGCATTCAATCCTATGATCCATCAAGTTTGCCGTAACAATGCTGCTTACAATCCCCTACCCTGTTATCTATGCCTGTAGTTATGTAGGTATGTCTACGTATGTTTGTACGTTTGTTAAATTAATTACGTAATATAAACCATTATTTGCTGAATAAAGCCTGGAATAATGCAGTTTATGTCGTTCTCATTATACCCCAAGTATTAGAAATTCACTTACGTGAAGTCCTTATTTTTTACATTTCTAATTTATCACGTTTTAATTTTTCCATGGCATTAATTACCGATTAATATACAACTACTAATAATACATACTGCAAAAAAATACCTGGTCGTATGCCGCTGCAGTATATTATAAATAACCTAACTATAAAATGACTTTTTTTACATTTAGAATATAAACACATTGGGAGTGATACAATTCTCATCACACAGTATCTAAAATCCATTAAAAATAATAAACATGGTCAACAAATAAACATGAAGGAACTTACATATGAAACATCTACAGACACTCTATCGAAAGAAATTATTCAGTTTTTACTTTTTACACACCCATCAAATAAAGAATCTCATTAACTTAAACTGTGTGGTTTACTAAACCGTTAAACAAATTCTAATAATAGTCAATAAATTTTTTCAAAAAAATATGTAGATATTACAAAAGTAATATATAGATCAAAATATAAGTACTACATAACATAGGAATGCATTCACATTTAGGAAAGCGGAGGTATACACTGAATCAAATCTAATCTTGGTGTATAATAAGAAAAAGTAAAAGAGACTTTATACGTTCCACTACTAACTAGAAAAATCACCGTAAAATTCATTATGACGAGAGTACATTGGAACTTATAAAAATTTACAAAAACTATGTACCTATCTATAATTATAATAACAATAATATATTATCATTTGATAAAAAAGGTACAAACTGTCATCAAAACTAATCAATCGAAACGAGCACCACCATCTTGCTGCATATAGACCTCGATCACATCATCGTGCTCCAGCTGCAGCTAATAAATAAAAATAACAAAAAATTTAGACACTATTTGTTGGCAAATTCATAACTAAACCAAATTCCAATATTAAGCCCATGACTGTTAATTGTCCATAATCTGATAATGATAATACTAACCGACTGGGGAGTTGACTCCTCCAAAACTCGGGCTCCATCAAAGAGGAAGCGAAGGGTCTTGTACTCGAGACCCTTCAAAATAAATAAATGATCATTGCAAATTAATATTCAGTCTATACATTATATAGCTTTTATAGACTGTACTAACTATTTACCTTCCTTTCCGCGTACATCTTCATCATTTTACGAAGCTTCATCGTCCATTTAACACGAAAATAGATTTCATGGTTTTCTTGGGAAACCAGCTTCAGTCTGATATACTCCTCGTTACTTCCGAGTGGGTCGTCAGCCCCCCTCCCGGGGTTCCCACCCTGTAATAAACAAAATGACAAAAAATAGGATTACACTAAATAACGTAAATGGTTAATGCTTTACTTTTAGCCAACAACTCCATCATCCAAACCAGGTTCCCATTTAAAAAAGGGACGCCACACTTTTCCCTCGTGTTTTATTAAACACTTGAGTCGAGTCAACAAATCAATTATTCATTAAAACCACAAAAGATAGCAAAAAACAACATCTTACATTTTGAGCCATGGCTCCTTTTACGATTCTATCTGTTACAAATCAAGTCGTAACAATTAACCCTCAACGGGGCCGAGCACAGTTAACTAACTGTTCAACGAATGGACTCAACTCAACCGGGTACCTTGGAGGAATCTCGTGTCCTCCTCCAAAAACAACTAATCTAGAAAAATTTCACTTCCAAAATCAAATTCCTCGTTTATGTCCAAACCTTCCTCTGCCTTCACCACTCCTCCCGTATGTTTGTAACTAAATAATTTGTAATTTTTCCCCAAAGTAGCAACAAGGTCACAATAAAGGTGGAAGATTACAATCCAGCCCGGCACAACTACACAAACAACTGAAACAACAAACCAAGCAATGTAAATGTAAGCTTCTGTTCAAGTGCAGTTCTCAACATTTGCATAAACACCAAAAATGACGCTAAAGCCTACCCAGACCCACGTATTTACAAACAACATCAACCAACAAAAAAGTCATACACACACGTCACACAATGTACTTATTGCATGTTAGTGACTGTTCGCCTTCGTCGCCAGCAGCAGTTAAGGAAACGTTCACATATTAAGTCACGATTAGTAATGAGTGGGGCTGCTGGTCTATAATGTTAAAAAACCTATGAAGACGTTGATGCCGTTCATGCTGAATAAGTAGGTGGAAGGTAGGTCAAAGTTGATTGACTGATGTCGTGTGACACATGAACATGCCCAATTCTCAAAATTCTAGTGGGTTCCAGGTTTTTTGTCTTCGTCGCCAGCGCCACTAATGTCTTTGTTGTTGTGTGAGAGGAGCGTGCGTATTTTGGTCGCATCTTCAGAATGGAGGTTTTCATGATGGATATTATTTACGAATTGCACTGAAATTGTTCCATTTCTCCTTAATCATTTTTGATAGCGTAAAGAAAAAGAAGTCAATTGAGGGCTTACTAATTGAGGGCTTCTTGTGTGAAAATGTTCATACAAAAATTAGTATGCTCACTCTCACTCTTACTTAGTTTTATGTTACCGTATAGGTATGTAGTACAGTTTTCGTTCATCAGACTCTTATAGATTTGGGTTACGGATGCATAGATTTATTTAGATTACTAAATACATGATAATATCTGTAAATAAGTGTAATAGATGAGAGACGAACCATGATAGAAGAAAAAAAGTAGCTCGTATGACTTCAGTAGGCAAGTGATTTATGTAAAGCAGCCTATCCTTTCCATCCGACAATCATAAAATGCTTGCAGTAAAAACACGCTTTGTCAATACAATGGTACGACGAGAAAGAAAAACGGCAAAGAATATCTCGTGTCGTTGTCCTTAATGTCCAATACATGTCATGGCATGTCATGTAAAGATTACTATTACTAAAGATAAAGGGACATAGAGTATTAGAAGAATCTGAACGAGCAGACTGCATAATATGTAAAGTGTAAAAAATGAAAGATTCCAGCTTCCTTCTTCACAGAACGATAAAAATTGATAAAAATTTGTAATGAGCATTTCATGGCGCTCAGGAAAAAGTACACGATACCACATTGCAATAAAATGGAGCAAAGTGGATTCCGTCGATTTTCTTCAGAATAGATCACAGACGCGAAAAAATATAGGGTACGCCTTGGGAAGCAAAAACTGAGGTTTATTGATAAGCAGTACACTCTCTTTTTCTAGTCGTGCCTAACCACTCTGAAAATATTTTTAAGCATGCAAACAACAACAGTTAACAACAACAACAAAACACTAGTTAACTTGTGCATCTCAGCGCGACATGACATCCATCATAAAAGCGCATAAAAGTATATAAAGCAAGTTGAGTTATGTAACACACACACACACGCTCCTTAAAAATTGCACACTGAAATGTCAATTTCAAATGCACTTTTTGTAAGACCTCACATTCCGACTCCAATACATACATACATGGTAGTAATAATATTATGTATGATGTTGAATGCGACGAAGAAAATGAGATCCCTTTCTTCTTATAATTTATAAGTTATAAATATGAGATGAACTGTAAAACAGAATCGCAATGCAATTTATAAAGCAAGTGGCCGAATTACACTGCAATTGTTCCCATTCTCGTTACTATCTGATAATCATTGTTTAAAGTGTAAGAAAGTACAGACAGTTTTTTTTTGAATATTGGAAGCCTTCGATTGTAAGTCTTCTGATGGATTACTAATTACTTTGCAAAATCAAAAATATCAATTGCCAATGCCACTCTAATTAATGTATAGCTGATATAGTCGCAAGCAGCTGCATTGCATGGAATTGTGCATATTGTAAAAAGTCAATATCAAGTGGAACGTGAGTAATTGAGCATGTAAAAATTGGTTTGTTCATCACACACCTCAGCATTAAAGTCGGCTCTATGCCGTCATATACTGTTGTATATAGGTACGCCCTATTGTTGTTCTTTCTTCAACTCCCAAGTTGGGAGTCCCAACTTCTCGGAAAGAAACATGAGCAAGCAAGAAGAAGAACGAATGCAATTAGTTTCCAAATGGCTTATATGACAAATGCCACTTTTTTCCTTCTACGGGTAGAAGTTCTACCCTTACCATCAGCCATATAATACTTTACAGCAAAAAAGTCAATGTTGCGACGAAATACCATTATATAGCATTACCATTATAGATAAAAATACCATTATATCTTGTGTCGTTGGACTTAATGTTCAATACGTACGTTAAATTCTTGACGATGATTGTAAAGCTTTGCTAATTATGCATGCGCTTTGTTTACAATTACAACGTAAACTAATATGATTTTTAAAAAACCGTTTCTTACAGCTATTTGGCTGTCTCAACAGGTTGTTGTGCATTCCACGCAATCACAAGAGCAATGAAGCGGATAATTGTACGAGAATAAAGATCTCATTCATTTCTTCATTCCCTTTTCACTATAGCCATTATATCTGCTGATGAAGGAAGGATATATATATGAATACATATATACATAGAAAGTAAAGTGGGTATACAGTTTTGTCGGATCTTCAAATATCTCTGGTTCGCAACTCTCTTAAGGGATTGCTAATGCTGATTACAGATTACATAATATATGGACCCACAGATGAACCAAAATATGACCATAGTAATACATGCTACACATACACTCGCTTGCTGCTGGAGAAAAATGTTCAATGATGATGAAGGTTTTTTCTTTACTTTATTCCATAGCTCTTCGTACATTTCACTGCAAATAAGTGTAAGAAGGATATTTTTTAATCATGTCAGTTTACATTGTGGTTATAACGAAAGGGCATGCATACCTAACAAATCTTTACGAGCATCGTCAAGAATGATGTATACCTATATTGAATATTAAGGACAATGACACGGGTCACGGGATGTTATTTTCCCTTTATTCTTTCTCATCGCACCATGGATTGACAAAGTATGTTTTTACTGCAAGCTTTTTATGTTTGTCGGATGGAAAGTAAGGGCTGTTTTACATAAATCAATTGGCTACTAAATACATACATACGTGCTCATTTTCCCGTGCATTTTCCTATGTTTCGTTCTCCGAAGATGGAAGCTGGAATCTCTTTCATTTCATTTGACACGCTCACTTTACATATTATACCGTTTGCAACGTTCGGATTCATCTTACTCTAAGTACATATTATACACTGCTAACATTTATCTTTAGTAATCTGTTCATTAGCACTCCAAATCCATAGGAATTTGATTGATAAATGAAACAATAGGATATATGTATCTACACAGCGGCATAATACAACTGATTATATACTGAAGTGTGAGAGAGAGAGCCAGAAAAAACCAATGTGCGCATTTGCCTAATGCTCTATCCTGGCATTCACATTGACTTTTGCTTGCACACTCCCTAATCAGTGGGTGACATTGAAAATGTCATATTTGCAGCAATAAACCATCAGAAAACTTAACTGAGAGTTTCACAAGTTAACAAGGCTTTTGTTGTCGTCCAAGTGGTAAAACACGAGTAGCGAAAAAAATGTACTGTTAATAAATAAACGCCAGTTTTTGCTGTTATGTAAATGCATACCTTATCATTTTTCCCATCTGTATCGCATTCTGAACAAGAAGACAGAATCCGTTTTAATTTTATTCCATATTATGCAACATTAAATTGCATCGTCAGTGCTGTTTTTTCTCCACTCATGTATATGCACTGATCACATAGTAAGCTTTATATTATATATCATGTGGGGCATGCAAAAAGTGCGTAGGAAATTAATATTGCTGTGTGGAATTTTTTGAGGAGCTGTGTGATGATGATGCAAGTGCACTACTCATAATTTATGAGCGATTCATATATATATGCACTAATCTAATTGTAAGCTTTATATTATATATCATGTGGGAGCATGCAAAAAGTGCATAGGAAATTAATATTGCAGTGTGCAATTTTTTGAGGAGCTGTACAAGAGGAGTGCTGTGTGATGATGATTTCGAATCATGGTCATGGAAAAGGTCTAATGCCTTTTTGAATGGTTGTATAGTTGAACAAGGTTTAGGTTGTAGTAATCTATTTGCATGCTTTAAAAAAATTGTCGCTGTGGTAAAGCACGTGTAGCGATGAAAGTGCACTACTCATAATTTATGAGTCATAAATGTCAGCGTTTGCTTCTCTTACCTTATCCCTTTCCCCGTTTTTCTTCAATTCTGAAGTGCATTGAAAAAAAGAAGATTAGTTGTTGTTCCTTTGGTCTATGAGTGAAGAAGATGATAAGTGGACGGAATCCGTTTGCTTTCCTTTCATTCCATATTATGCAACATTAAATCGCTTCGCCAGTGCCCTTTTTTACTCCAGTCAGAATTTTGACACACATCTGTTGCTGTACTATTTTAAGTAGGTGTTTGTATTGGACATAAAAACATGTCATAAGAATGTAGAGAACGTAAGAACATACATATAACTTTTCTCTCTGTTACGCACAATTAACTATTTCGTGTTCCCGTTGCTCGCTGAAGGCCACGGCGGTGACCACAGAAATCATGTTCGCACTCAAATTACAATTAGTACGTACGCATCCGGTCCCAAAAAACGCAATAAATTAACATGCAACATGCTTTCGAAAACAACAGAAATGCCGTACATACGTCGAATCACTTCCATTATACAAGTAACAGAATATGAAAAATTATTCAACTCTTTTTTATTTAAAAAACAAAAGAATGCCTTACTGTAGGCATGAATTTATATAAATATTATGATGATGTCTCCTGAGTCATATAAAAATAGGATGGCACACAAAGGGTATGCACGTACATGCTACATAATACGTAACTTAAGATGCGTTACGTTTTGCGTCAGGACCTTAGGTTTGTGTGTTTACTGTGCTACTTGGTCTTTTTAACCAGAGCTGCAATTATTGGTTGGACGGGTGGTGGTGTGGTAAGGGAAAAATGTGTACTGTTCAGATTGCTGAAAAAAGCAGATCCGCTAATGTCTCACGTCAATACTCATTACACAATAAATTTCACTGTGTAATGCTTCATCTTTTGTTTCATCTGCGGAACTATACATATAAGTATATAAAATCTACATGCGCAGTCCCTAAAAAGAGTTACGAACCAGAGTTCTTCCAAGATGCGACAAAACTGCATACCCACTTTACTTTCTACAAATTCATGCATGTATTCTTTATTCTTATTCTGTATGTCCATACCGTACTGGATACAGACATGCAGCATTGGAGAAGCGTAGATGATGTCACTGGTGTGAAAAAAATGAATGCGATATTTGTTCGTGCACAATTCTCGGTTTCATTGCTCTCGTGGAAGCGTACGAATGTACAACAACCTGTTGAGCTAGAGAATTTTTTTGTGGTGTTTAGCCAATTTTAAAAACTCATTTATAATTAGTTGCATCAACTCAGTGTAGTTGGATATCAAATACATTTTAATTGTACACGTTAATTTTCTTGTAATGAACTGTCATGAACATGGTGAAGGTGTAGTGCCAATTTCCATGTCTTTTTGAACTAAAGCTTTTACATTGGTACCTATTTTTATCTACTGACATTTAGGCTGATTTAAAGATTTGATGCTGTTAAAGTGCAGTGGTCTTGGAGGCCACCAGTGAATAAAGTAACAATGGCCCAGCTCCCCACTAGTTTAAAGGAACAATTGAGTTCCTTGACAAATACAGTTGAGACAAAGGAAACAGAGTGGGAGGAAACAAAGAAAACTTGCAACGAATTGCTGAAGAAAGTGGAGGAGCTGGAAAAAACTAATAAGGAGCTAAAAGGGAAGCAGGAGGTGCTTGTTGCTCAGCACACCAGTGAGCTAAGTAGTATCTATAAGATCCTGGATGATCTCCTCGCGGAGAATGAGAAACTCAAGGCAGAGCTGAAGAAGGAAATGGAAATCAAAGACAAGATTGTCGCGGAATACATGGAGACGCGCCAAACGGCCATGGCACAAATGGAACTACTTAAGGAGAAACCCGTTGCTGTGAATCCCCCGACAACTGTGGAGGGGAGTGATGTGGGGAACAATTCCAGAGGAGGAGGAGAAAGCGCTACTCGAGCAGCACCCAAGGTATAATAGTTACAGTGAATGGTGTGTGGAACGGAGGAGAAAGAAGCGTTATAATCGTACTTCATACATCATCATACAATTTTATATATAATATATATTATATCAGTGATCATTTTTGGTAACGAGGTTTTTTTGTTATTTGTTACAGCGGGTGAGGTTCATGTTGAACGAGAACGCTGATGAAATGAAATGCTGATTCTTGCTCTTCCTGGACAGGAATATATACTTAAAGTTAAAAGGAAAAATGCAGGCAATGTGTCCATTATTAACGAAACATGTTTTTCTTACAATTAGTGAATATTGTCAATTCTTCAATTCTTGTTCCATGTTTTTCTATTAATTTATGACAGTTATTTTATAATGTTCTTCTTGTTTTTTTTCTTTTTTATAATATAATATGAAAAAAGCACATGCTGAGTTGAGTGGTGATCCTTGTTCCTATTTACTAATCGAAACATACCATTGATTGCAACAAACTCAAGAGGAAGAAAACTCATTTCTATGAAATTTGTAAACCGTACATGTTTTAGTAAATAAAAATAGTGAGTTTTCTTATAAAAACGACAAAAAAGTCATGTGATAAAAAAGAAATTACCTACATACATACATACATATCTACATTCCAACATACCTAGTTATCGACAGTTCATTATAAATGAGATTCTTTTTGTTGTACAGATATTGTCGTTTTTTAATATTATAGCTTGTATAATATTATACTCTTAATCTTTAGCCTATTTTGACTTGAAATGGATGTAGCATGTAAGCAGTACAGCGTAGGAAACAATATAAGGAACTGATGAAAAAATAGATCGCTGATTTATGGCATCTTGCCACAAGCAAACAATCCATAGAAACATCTACAAAATCGCTAATATAAAAATGTAAATTAATTATGCTAAGGTGTACACCCCCTTCTTACTGAGCGCCATGAAATGTTCTTTACAAATATTTATAATTTGTAATTATAAACTTGTACAAAAGTTCATAGGTGGTTGCACTGATCTACAAATATGTAATCGTAATAGTTGTAATAGTAAAAGGAAGAAATGTAATGATAAAAACGACTGAAACTATTTTCGAAATTTCCTGATACCCTTTTGTTCCATAAATAGATGAAAACCATTGGCATATGAAGTCAGCAATGTTCGCCAAGTGATAAATACTAGTTAATAATTTCAAAACGATTACACTTTTTATAATTTAGTCTTCTCTGGTACCATTCTAATCACCAAAGCTAGGTGTTCAATCATTTTTGGAAAATAGTGAGCGACAATCCTTTAGAAACCGTAAACCATTTCAACCGTGCCTGTGAATGTGTACGTAGGTTTGTATATTATTTACTTCAGATACAGATCCATACTCATAGTCATGAGACAGATAGGCAGGTAGCTAATGAAAAATGCACGGTGATGATGACGATTCTTTCTTTGCATGATTCCATAGTTCCTACACTTCACTACCAAATAAGTATAAAAACTCATGTCATTTTTATGTTGTAGTTATTACTTACGAAAGCGTTTAGGTACGTATAATTAACAAAGTTTTACATGCATGAGCATCTGCCAGAGTAACGTATGTGTTGGAGTTGGAGATTACTAGGGACAACACACATTCGATAAAATAGGTTTTTCTCGTCACACAATTCACAAATTATTATTTATTTTATTTTAATTATTTTTGCTGTAAGGTTTTTAACAGTGTAGTATGGTAATTGTAGGAGGATTAAAGGGAAACTTGTCCCTTAAGCCATTGTAGCTACTAGAACGACATACATACGTGCTTCCTTTCTCTCATATCAAGTGTCACTCTTCGTATAAGGGTGGTGGATCCTTTTCACTTCTCGTCATTTGACATTGTGCCGTCTGCACTTCCAGATTCATCTGTTGTGTTATTGCATATTATACTCTTGTAATTTAGATGATCCAAATCCATAAGAATCTGAAGAATGAAAATAGGACATACATATATCCATATATGGCAGCATAATAAAGCTGATTAGGTAATAAAATGTGAGAGTGAGAAGGAGCAAAACAATTTTTGCATTTGCATGCTCCTGCTCTCTACTGACATGGACATTGACTTTTCCATTTGCACTACCAGATCAGAGGGTGATGGGAATGTCATTTTTAACACCAGCAAACCATCAGAATACTTATCCGAGATCTTTCAATATTCTACAAAGTCTACAAAGCGTGTGAGTACTTCGCTGCACCACTTTTTTAATGCGATTATCGGGTGGTAACGAGAAAGCAGTTTCAGTCGTTTCAGTGTAATTCAGCCATTTGCTATACATAAATTGTCATATTATTCATTTATTTTAAACTTCATCTCATTTTTTACTAAAATTTTGTTTATTACATTTACAGCATGCATAATATCTTAAATGTTGCCATTTTCATTCATTGACACATGGTTGATATGATATTATGTAAAGAAGTCGGATTTAAAAATATTTCACACCGTAATTTGCTGAGATTTATTTGTGGAATGTGCATAAATGGATCTCCCAGGTTAAGTTATTGAGGTTTCTTCGGCTTCAATGGCAACCAATTGCAGGAAAAAGGTGCAAACTTGTCCAACAAAGCTTTAGTATGAGAATACAGCGACGCACTTACCTATACAATATAGTTTCTAACAAGCGAAAAGCAAGTAAACAATTTCTGTCAGCACTAATAATACGAGGAGTTATACAGATATATGGGTATTATTAGCACGCTCATCACTTAAATTAATCTGTATTAATGTAATGAATGCAAAATAAGGACTACCCTAGACTCTAGGGCCTAGAGACTATTTCTCCTGTTGGGGCATAATGACATAAGGTAGATACCAATGCAGCGACACACGAAACAGGATAGAAGGTGATAAGAAGCATTGGTTAACATGATGGGGTCACAGGATTCCATGCCATTGTTGGAGAAAGAAATTGAAGAGTTAAGTGTGCAAGCAAGTTTATGAATTAGAGTCGGATGCAGTCACAGTTCCATGGCAAATTGGAATAGCCATTGCAGATATGTATGTAGTTTGCTTTATGTGCACTGGAATCATTTGATTTACTATGAGTGCTTCAAGTGCACTTCAACGCAAGGAAGTGGTATATAGAAAATTTCTATTAGAAATGAACCCATACCCATAATATACCATAATATCCATTTATGTAAGCTTTTATATACCATGTGGAATGTCAGGTCATGAAAGTGAAGTGAATATGAAATTAATATTGCAGTGCGTAATTTTTTACGAGCTGTAACTACAAGATGAGTGCCGTGTGATGATCAGGTCAGGTCAAATCATTGGGCATGAACAAAGGACTTGTGCCTGTTACTATATGTGCAACTCAACAAGCTTTATATGCTGTTATGATGAATGGACGTCGTGTCATGCTGGATTTCACAAGTAAACAAGGTGGTTGTTGTAGTAATCTGATTTCATTACCAAAAAAATGTCAGGGTAGTAACAGTGACAGTAAGGCACGAGTAGCGAAGAAAATGTACTGCCTATAAATAAACGTCAGTTTTTGCTGCCAAATGCGTAACTTATCCTTCTTCCCGTCTGTATCATTCTCAAGAGAAAGGTTGGGATTAACTTTGCTCCATTTTATTATTACATATTATTACCCTAAACAGCCTAAGTTTGTGGAAAAATGTCCTCAGTTTCACTTTATTATGGTACCATGTTCATATGGCGTGATCACTTCTGTTGCCAACTGGACCAGACGCAGAGAACTGACGTTTGTCCCGCAAACTTGACCCTTTCTTCCTCGAATGGCATGGTTCAAAGTCATTTCCCGAATCTAAAAAAGGCACAAGCTAGAAGGAGCACATAAATTCAACGGCGGTGGTGTCATTGGTAGTTATAAACGCAGCGGCAGCAGTAAATAGTAAATTAACCCAGCAAGTACGAGGGGCTTACCAAATCGATGCCAAACACTTCCTGTGTCTAGTTGGGCATGTTATCCAAGTCAGCCATTATTGCTCGGTTCTTCAGCCGTGCCTGCCGCATCGCCAATAATTGCAATTAAATCCTCCACTAATGACGAAATAAAGACAACGAAAGACTGAAGAAAGTGTTCCAATTTCAATTCCTGAACTCAAATGCCTACTGACTGACTAAACGCTACAGTCAACAGTCAGTTAACAACAACTGTCAGGTTTCAGGTATTTAATTTTTGGCTAATGAGCTGAACATGTGCCATAATATTATTTAAAGTATTTCAAAAATTGCTGACTTTTGTTTTCTGACTAACCTGTTACCTTTTGGTTTTAACCAAACTTTTAATTAAATCACTTGAAAAACTGCCTTCCAGTTGCTTGCAGCGATGTCAGCAAAAGCACCTTGAATATTATTGAATAAGTTTGTGTTTGTTTGAATAAGCTGTGCACGCACTCAGGAAATGCGGTGATCGACCGTCAACTCTGATAAGTGGTTTCCCCTCTCTCCGAGTGGCATCGAAGTTGATTGTTGATCAGTTCAAATAAACCACAAATGAATAGTTAGTGAAATGACAAATGAATGAATGTTCTATATTATTCCATCTCCGTCAATTAGGTATAATTGCAAGAAACAATTCTTCCCACATCATCAATCAAAACACTTCCGCGTCACCTTTCTGAAACTGGCTTTCAATAAACATGCCAAACACTCATTATTTTTGGGGCATATTGAGAAATTGTTTTCTGCTTCTCGGTGTTAACTTTAAAATTATATAAGCATGTTACGCTTAACTATTGATTGATTAAAGAGTATGGTGAGAGCTGAAATTAGTTTCCGTTTATTACCCGAGGTAGAAATGCAACTCAGGGTTCTCATATTTCAAAAGTCCATTGTAGTATCCCGTCGCCCCAAAGGGTCGCAAATTCTTGAGCAAATGCTGCCTGATGCTTATCTCTAAACGAAATCGCTATGAGAATAAAATACGTGAAAAAATGACTAGTTTCGTTTTGTTAATTACCTCGGATAACCAAATCCCAAATGACATGACAAATGAAGTTCAAAAAGTTCATCTACTTACTTACATACCATATGGTATTAGAAGCTGTTTATTTTGAGGAGAGGGGAGAGTTCAACTTTAATAATAACATATCTTAATTAATAAAACAAAATGTAATTATAGCTTTATTTCATCTAATCCACATCATCCAGAATTGCCTACTTTTGAATCAGTTTTCTCCCTTGACGCCTCCATTTTATCTCCATTTTGTCAGAAGCCTGGAATATAAATACACAAGCCAGTCATTAAAAATTATTTTATCGTGATACTATGTAAAGTATGACAACGTTCCCACAAACCTATATCCATATTCTCCAGCTCATTTTGCCCGTTTGGAACGGTTGCTTCATGTCTGTAATTCTCGAACACTTCCGAGATTTCTCGTGTCAAAGTAGGCCTGCGTCGTCAACTCATCAAAGTGTAGGTCATTTGCATAGTCGGAAGGCTATATCAGAATTTTTTGGAAATTCCACACACTGTATGTGGGATTATAGTAAGATGAAGTAGAAACTCAATGGTACTAATAGTAATAGTTGACCCTAGGGCCCTCATTGACAGGGCCCGCGGATCAAAATGTTCCCAAAAGTGCTTGCACGGTGCAAGTCGTAAATTTTATGATAGCATGCTTGTGTATGGTGAAAATTGAACACAGTAAGAAATGTTTCGAAGGGAAAACTAGCTAGAGCACCTGATTAAAATCGTACCAATGAAGTAGACTAACTTGGGTTGAATTGCTTTGCAGAGTTTCTTTGAAAATAAAAGCTACAGTTTCCATTGCAAACAGTTATATCATTTCGCCCCAAAATGTCATAATTTCTTGTTTAGTTGCTGCTCAAGACTTATTTTTGAATGATAACGAGGCAAGGGAGAAGTATGAGAGAAATATACTCATTTCGTTTTATGAACTGCCTCAGATAGAATTAATTGAAAAGGTTTATTTATGTATTATAAACGTTAATGTAACTGGAATGATATCGCAAAATGGGAAGTCCCTTTTAAATATTTTTTATTGCATTGTATGGTAAGAATTTATGACATTTTATCTAAACATTAGAACTAAACTTAAGCGATTGTATAAACTTTGTGTAAGAATGGTTGAATTTTTTTCGAGCACATTTTGCTAAAACAAGACAATATTATACAGGAGAAATAATATTTCTCTACGCTGCGTAATCATCAGAATTTACTAGTCATCATCTTCAACAAGTCTTCTCCCTTGACGCAACCAGATTGTCTCCATTTCATCAGAAGCCTGCAATTAAATGTACAACATACCACAAATTATTTGCAATTTTGGTTGTATGTATGCAAACTTTGCAATGCAAAGTATGCATATATATATATATATATATATATTTAGCATGTTACGTGCGAAAATGTACCAAAAACAGTCCCTTCAAAGTCAGCTCCTTCAGCTTCGGCATTTGCAGCAGTGCAAACCGAAAGGCCAGATCAGAAATGAGCGAACTCCTATCACTACCCCCTACCCACAGAGCTTTCAAAGAGAGAGACTTCAATTCTAAAACACCATAAAACATAAAAGGAATTTTAATATTAAAACTCGCCAAAATAAGATGTAGATAGAATCTATCTGTTAGATCCCGCAAGCGCTATACACACCTTGTAGATTTTTAATGGAAGGAATAACGTGGTTTGTAAGCTGGACATCTTCCCAAAACCCTGGAGATTCTCGCAATCCCGCGACGAACCACTTAGGAGCGCCAATCAACACAGCATCCCAAGTATCCCGATCCCGGTTCCAACCAACGACGTCAATCGCCAACTTAGTCAACTGCCTCATCTCCCTGAAAAGGTACTCGAGTCCACAGGTTTCCATGGAACGAATGGTAACGTCCAACTTGCGGACATTTGGAAAGGCCCTATGAAGTCGCTCCATCCGCTCAGAATTGAGACTCACATCGTACCCATAATTGCCGTCGTCAAAATTTTCGTCCCCCAAGTGCACTTCTAGATGAAGAACAGCAGGAAAGCAGTTCTCAGTCCACTTTCGAAACATGCCAATGGTTTGGTTCTTCAATATTAAACGGGATACCTTGGGAAGAAGTGTCTCCAGTGAGCTCATGTCAGCTTCCAGTTGGCAGTTTAAGGAAGAATTTGAAAACTCCTCCAGCTCCTCCATCACCGGAAAACCAAGATGAGTGATAACATCCTGGTTTCCGTGATATCCCACTTCCGAAAACACAAGTTTTCGCAGAGTTTTTTGAAACTTGTCCAGAATCTTGAATAGGAGCCCGTCTGGGAATGTTTGATCGTGCGGAATAAACAGTTCCAGTGAGGATAATTGCGGGAGACTGTTATTGATTAGCATCTCGAGATTTGCATTGGTCAAGTAGCAGTCCAGCTCCACCGTGGTGATGGAGTCAGGCAGGGTGAAACACTGGAAGTCCAATGGTCCATTTGGATCTTCACAAAAGTCCACCAAAAAGTGTGTCAACCCAGGAGCAGCGTTCAATAATGTGTTGATAAAGTGGGAAACGTTATCAGTCTGCTGACAGCCCTCCGGGTCTATCGCTAGTTTTCGAAGATTTGGGAGTGAAAAGCCTGGAAAAATTAGCCGGAGTGTGCCACCATCTCGAGGGAGGTCCAATTTCAGTTCAACGAGCCCTGATCCGCAGTGAACCAGAATCTTGGAAAAGCTTTGACGGTTCTCCTGGAGGAACACGTAACCCGAGATTTTGAGCGTGAACGCTGGAACCGAGGGTCCCGTAGACATAGCGCCACTGGTGACGGCATTTACAAATCGGTTCAGTAATTTCCCTTCCTCCTCCCCGACAATCTCGAGAAGAGAGTTTTCATCCTCCAGGACCAAATGGAAGAGTGGTTTCTTCGCCTTTTCGAACAGCTTGGTGACGGTTTCGAGCCACGATTTCTGGACAAGGCGGAGAGAGCGGACGCTCGACCAGCAAATTTTGCTCTTTCCATCAATAAGCACATGACTCAAAATCATTTCCCGTAGCTATAAAATAAATTAATAATTTCGTGTTACCACTTTACATTAAATTAAAAGCCAACAATTTTAAATTGTTCAAGAAAGGTAGTTTAAATGTTATAGCTACATACAAATCCACTTACCAAATCAATATTAAATACATTCTCTGCCAAGCAAGGTGGCTCCTCCAACATTCCTGGGTCGTGGCTAGGTTCTTGTCGTTCCATCTTTACTAAAACTCCAACTATCGAACAACCTGTGTCACAGAAATTCCAATCTCGACAACAGGCGAAATCACTTGATAATAGAAACGCTCCTAATTATATTCAAAACTCTTCAATTAATAATTGTTTTCAACGTGACTCCAACTTCCTGTGAACACAAATAACACACAAAAATACTGTATGAACTTCATACTATGAAGTAGTGTTTACTCCGAGCATGCATGTAGGTTTGTAAGAATTGGATAATCTTGAATACCTACATATTGTACAGTTGGCTGGCAGCTGACTTTCTGCAACAGTGGAAAAAAACTTCACTCCATCACAATCGACATATAAGTAACACAAAAGCTCGAGAAATATTGGTGATCTCCAATCTTAGCCTTAGTGGGGCAAGGTGATAAAAATTAAATAACTGACTCGTTTCACTGCTCGTTTGAAGTTTAGACCCTTCTTTTGTAATTTGAGAGTGGATCGTTTGATATATTGAACCGATTGTACTAAAACTATAATAACATATCAAGAAGTAGTTCAGCTAAATTGAGAAGATAACGATCGTAAATGTACTTTACTCCATACTTCGCATAAACTACATACATTGTACATGTGCTTCATTTATATCAGTACATGATTAAACACAATGTAATGATGGGTTGAGTATATTTCAATTTTTTATCCAACTTTAATTAACTATGAAGAATTTTATTTGAAAAAACCTTGTTTGGTACATTTCATTACATTAAACACTTTATCATTTATAAAACGATACAAACCAAACGATAGAAGTTGCGTTTTAATAATTGATTAGAAGAAATTATCAAAACGTAGAAAATAAGGCATAATTTCAGAAACAACAAATCAGTTGCAAATTGTAGACGACCTGTTCTGGTCCATAATCAATATTTTCATTTCATACATCTTTTAGGTGTTCACTAATATTTCATGTTGGACACAATAGTGCAAGTTGATGTTGCTGTCAAATCTGAACTTCCATATTAGACCCTCCTTTCTTCCCCAGCCCTCTTTGTAACACTCCTCGTCTTACCATCAATCAAGTCTCTCAGGGTGGCTTTCGGAACATCAAATTTTTCAGCCACTTGCTGGAACGTCGTGTCATTCTGCAGAGTCAGTCAACACTTCCACTTTACGCTTTCTGATAACGCTTTACGCTTTACTTTCTTTGGCCTGATTTCTGGAGGAAGCGAGACTTTCATGCTCGTGTTTTCACTTTGCAACCTGCTCCTCGTGCTCGTTTCCGCTTTCAGTTCCACCTTTCTCTGAAATTCAGAGTCTGAATAGGTACCAGACTCGGAGCTTCGGTATGAGTCATTTTTGTGAATTTTGTGTAAGGACGCGAATCGCGTTAAAACCTTCACCGTATCCTTCTGCTTCATGGTTTCCTTGGGCCACACCGTCCATTATTAGTTTAGTTCCGTATGTCTAGGGAGGCAAAGTGCTCGTAATGAGAAGCGTTTGCTCCCCGTTATCCATTTGCGTCCGCTATCCGATTTCCCCTGTATCCGTTTCATTGGGTTGTTTGGCAGGAAATTACGCTCTTCGCCGGCCTAACCGCGACCCACGACGCTTCATGTAAGGCGCACAGTGTCGTTCTGGGAATTTGGAAATGAGCAGCGTCCTGAAGCACGGTGACACCCGAAAGAGCCAACTCTGTTGCCTTCTTTAAACGTTCCGCGCGATCAGCAGAGTCCACCGGAGCTCCCATTTTTGTCTTTCGCAGAATTGGAATGGTTTTCACCACGTGGCATTCGACTCTTCTTCCCCTCAACGCGGAAATCATACAATCCTACTCTTCCATGTTATCCATTTGCCCCATTTGTTGTGAGCCCATATCCAGTATCTTGTGCCTAACCTTTCACCTTTGATGCCTCCGCGGCTTTGCACATGTGTGGCAGCAGAGTGGTTGCGTTATGGTTCAAATAGGCTGTACAGCATGGCAGTGGCAGTAGCAACTTTTGGTGGGCTTTCATGCTCAGGAATGCGTTCGCTGGCCCCACAGCCAGTGTAAAATTGGGAATAAATTCCGATACAAAATGCAAAGATATTTTTGAGGCCACAAAGGTTTCTAAATACTTTGGCTTTTACTTTACTGGCTTTACTATGTACTAGTTTTTACTGGCTTATCTTTATGCAAAGGTATTTATGTGTAATGCGAATGCATATGTCACGTGTAACTTAAGATGCGTTACTTTTTGCGTCAGAATGTCAGGTTTGTGTGTTAAGTGTGTCACAGGTGGTAAGAGAAAAACTGGTCAGATTTCTGCTGCATCAAGCACTTTTCTCTCTCCTTACATAGGTATGTCATTCTGAAGAAAGGAGATCCTCTTGTTTCTTTTCAATATTCATTAAAATGAGTTATGCAGCATAACTTATGCTGTGAACTACTGCAGTCATCTTTTCTTTCATATTCGTATCTATATATATACCTACATAGGCATAGAATCTGCATTATCAATCCCTAAAAAGAGTTACGTGTAAATACATACTATTGATGTATGTATGTGTTGGAGTCAGTAGCATTTCGAAGTTAATTGCAGCTCTGGTATTTGCGTAATTTCTATTAATATAGTTTATATAGATTATTCTGTATTTTGTTCAAAATAAGCTTTTCATATGCATACCTACGTACTATAAATATGGAATTTATGACAGTGATGACATTGTGTCCTGGACAATTGATAACTGCCCGCAAAACGGTGATGTCGTAGAAGCAAAAAGTTGACGATTAATGAAAGTCCCTATTCCTTTCTCTGTCTACCCCCGCAATAACTTGCCGTCTTATCTTTTCTTGGCTTGTGAATTTTCTCCTTTCTTTGTGCTCTTCTTTCACTAACTTACCAACTTTTATGATGGTTGCACTACATCACAAGCATAATGCGAAATGCATATGACATTACGTCGTCGGCACATTCACTTTCAGATTTCTCTGCTATGCTATGTATACATGTACATAATATCTCTTGTAATCTCGGTTTATACATCAGCAATCAATCCAAATCCGTAGAAATCTGATGAAGGAATATAATTGTACATACTTATACGGTGTACGGCAATATAAATATGACCATTTAATGCTGAAGCGTGAGTAAACCAATTTTTGCATGCTCATGTCACATGTTCTCATGGCATTGACTTTTGCATATCCACAAATTCATGCAATACAACTGCACAATACTGCACTAACATTAATAGGTAATTAATACAACGTAAAACGCTATTGCAATTGTAAAAATAGGACTTCCACAGGGATCATTTCTCACACCGGGGCATTATGACATAAGCACCTTTAATCCTAATAATGATTTACGTTACTAGTAACTTCCTATGCAAGTATGCATATTATGCAGATATGAACATACACAGGTAGGCAGCATTGTGACGGTTAACTTGATGGGATCATAGGATTTGATGTCACTGTTGAAAGTCAAAGTAAAAAGGTAGAGTTAAGTGCTCAAGCTAGTTTATGAATTACCGTCGACTGGGGTGCTATGACAAATGGGAGAATGCTACTAGCCAATGCAGAATAAAGGTGAAATGCGCCTGAGGCGAAATGTGTTAAAAGAAGAATAATTTAGCCTGACATACGCATACCTGCTTGAATTGGGATTACCAGTGGCAGATACATATGTATGTGGTTTGTTGCATGTCCACTGGAACCATTTAATTTACTGGATTCCGCACTTCAAAACAAGCGCAATGAAATTAATATTGTACTGGTTTCTAAAGGAGCTGTACGTAAAAGATGAATGTTGTGTGATGATTAGGTACAGAGGATCTGTAAAATAATGGGCCATTAGCATGAAAAGGAAATTGTGCCTGTTTGTATATAACTCAACCTACTTTATATGCTTTTATGGTGGATGGATGTCATGTCGTACTGGATTTCACAACATAACAGCAAGGTTTTTGTTGCAGTAATCTGCGTGCATGCTTTAAAAAATGTTGTCGGAGTGGAAAAGCACGAGGAGCAAGGAAAAGTGTGCCGCTTATAAATAAACGTCAGTTTTTGCAACTTCGTACTACTTTGTCCTTTTTTCCGCATGTGTTCCATTATGAAGAAGAAGACAGAATCCGCTTTGTTTCATTTTATTCCATATTATGCAACATTAAATCGCATCGTCAGCGCCTTTTTTTACTCCAGTCAGAATTTCGTCACACATCTGTTGCTGTACTATTTTAAGTAGTTTATGTACATTGGACATACGGACAGTTCATAAGAATGCAAGGAACGTTGAACGTAAGAGCATAACATGTTTCTTCTCTGTCACGCACAAATTCATTGTTCTCGTTGCTCTCTACTCTACAGGCAACTTCATCCAGATGCACTCATCTAATTTATGTCACTCTCTTTGCTGTCCTAACATTATCATGAATGCGTAGGTATCAGGTCTAGAAAACAACTCATGTAATGAATTAACTTACACACGCGTTTACAAACCAACAGAAAATGTCGTTTTGTACTAGTACATCAAATCACTGCAATTAATGCAGGACCATATTTTTTTTCATTATTCGATTTAAAAAAAATAATATAAATACAAAAAATGCGTTACTGTTATGCATGGATAGCTAATTAGGTATGAATGTATGACAATGACTCCCCACGAATCATGAAAAATAAAACGGTATGTACATGATGCGTATATATATGTTACATATATATGTAACATAAGATGCACTACTTTTTGCGTCTGAATGTCAGGTTTGTATGTTTAGTGTACTACTTGGCTTTGATAACCGACCGCGACTGTTCGGTGGGTGGGTGATGGTACAAGAAAGAAGGGCGCTGTTCAGACTGCTGCGTAATAAAACACTTTTTTAAATCTCTTTTACTCTTTTTCCGTTTTGCAAAAGGAGATCCTCTCATGTGTCTCTCATTTTGTACCGCTGCAGTCTTCTTTTGTTTAATCTACGGAGCTATACATGAATATAATCTGCATTTGCAATCCCTAAAAAAAGTTACGAACCAGAGAACTTTGAAGATGTGACAAAAGTGCATACCCACTTGACTTTACTTTGTATAGATTCATGCATGCACCCTTTCTTCATCAGTACATATACTGGACATAGGGAACGGTACAAAGAAATGAATGAGATCTTTACTAGTGCATAATTGTCCGTTTCATTTCTCTTGTCACTTGTGGGTGCTTATATGAATGTATTTACAAAACCCTGTTGAATAAAACGATGTCTACTTGAAAAATAAAAGTAACTGTTGTAGCCTATTTTTGCTATTTGGTGTGTACTAAAGAGTAAATGTTTCAATATTGTTAAATAAACCGATGAAGTTGTCTTAAAAAAATACAAAAATGTCACGTTGAAAAAGATATACCTATATACATACATACTTGCCTACATTCCAACGTAGTTATCGACAGTCCATAATAAATGAGATTAACTATGTTCTATATACATGTATTGCCATTTTTATATTATAGTCTGTATAATAATATTATGCTTTTGACCTATTTTGACTTGAAATCCATGTATAATATACGCAGTACAGTGTAAACTATGGAAGAAATTGATGGAAGAATAGATCGGCTTGATATTACATTAATATTTTGTCACAATTTTATTTTTTATTTATTTATTTATTTATTTATTCATTTATTCAAGAAGTAAATGGCATCTTACACAACAGAGTCACATGTTGACTTAGCTGAAAATGATACACTTGGATAGGATAGGTTTACAAAAAAAACGAAAAAAAAACAAGAGGTTCACGCAGCCTAATCTGGCGCTGTGACAAGTAATAGGAGAAAAAAAAACGATAAAAAAAACTAGGTGAAAAAAAAACAACCAGCTATACTGATTGACTTAAAATTAGCATACTAACATTTTTCTCTTAGTAACTTAATTAGCGTTGGTATTGTAGATCTTCGATATCTTTCATATTTACTTGCTACTGCTCTAAAATTATAGGTATTCCTATTATACCTGCTACTGTAATTAGTCTTCCTAACTATTTGATATTTTTCAAGCCAATGCTTGAACCGCTCATTTCGCAGTGTTTTTATACCAAAACTAATTGCCAGTTCTTTCCATCTATTTTCTAGATTACTTACACCTAAACATTTACATATATCAAGATAATTGGATTTGCTTACATATATACCAGTAATTATTGAGAAAGCTCTTTTTTCCACACTGACCAATTTTTTACATTGTTCAATAGTGAGGTAATTAAACCAAAGTGTGCTACAGTACTCTAAAATACTACGAATGTGCAGGATATACATACTGGTTAATTGGGACAGACGAAAACCGAGACATTTAAGCTTACGTAAAATAAATAATTTTTTGCTTGCCTTAGAGTAAACACAATCAACATGGTCCATCCAATCACACTTATCATTAACCATTACCCCTAATAATTTACTCACGTTAGTCTTAGGAATTACAGTTCCATTGATCTCAATATTAAAGTCGCTAAATTTCTTACCAATAGAATTATCAATGATAATCACACTACTTTTTTTAGGATTAAGGCACATATTATTAGCTGACATACAAGCACTCACTTCATTTACATACTGGTTAATTAGGGGAGTTTCATTATATTTGACACATTCGGCTATACACATGTCATCCACGAACGCATTCATAATATTTTTCTTGCTTTGGTATTTATCATAGAAAGTTGTAAGTAAATTATTAACGAGTATAATGAATAATAGAACTGCAATTTTTGTTCCTTGTGGGGTTCCGTTACTGAGCGGGAGGAATTTTGACTGCAAGTGCTTGTATTTCGTACATTGAGTTCTATTTTTTAAGAAATCAGCTACCCACAGGATATCGTTACTATTTACATTAAGATTATTTAAACTTTGCACTATCTTACTATGATCAACAAGATCAAACGCTTTTGACAAATCAAGTAGTATAATTATGATATACGTATTAGGTGTATCTAACGATTTCAGCACAAAGTCATACAGAGAGATAAGGTAGTGGCTAGTCGACGACTTCTTCACTGCTCCAAACTGATTTGCATTTAGCTTACCAATTACTTGCTTATATATTCTATTGTACATAAATTCTTCCATTATCTTACTATATATATTTGTTTGCGTAATTGGCCTGAGATTGTCAACAGAGATATCATTTGGATCTTTAGGTACAGGAGTAATGAAACCCTGTTTCCAGAGACAAGGGACTACATTCTCGCTAAAACTAAAATTAATAATGTGAGTGTACATTGGAACAATATGTACAGCTGCGAACTTAAGGAGTCTAGCTGGGAGAGCACCTGGGACATTCGACTTACGCACATTTAATTTTTCAAAACTTCTTAATACAGCAAACTCATTAACATACAGACAATCACTATTGCATATTTCATTTAACGAAATGTCACCCAGGGGCTCATACCGATTATTAATTGCAGTGAAATGACTATTTATCTTATTTAGTATAGTTGATACATCTGAATTCTCTTTTAGCGCTAGCTGTTCAATGGGCGAGACTTTATGTTTGTTAAAACATATACTATTTACCACAGAGTGTATACTATTAGGTTGTGTATTCAATTTAATTTGTATTTTCTTATTATACGCATCTTTTGCTAATTTAATTTTTTCCGCTAGTTCACTTTTAAGTTTCCTACTTGCATCAGTATTTTTTATACTCTTCTTAAACTTTCTAAATAGGCATGACAAAATTGGAGTAACCCACAGGTGATCATTTGCATTTATTGTTTTTTCCTTAATTGGGAAACTTGCCTCAAAAGTACTATGTAGGACTGTGTTCATGTATTCGACTTTATATTCAATTGATGTAGATAGCAATAATGGTTCCCAATTTACTCCCTCAATAATACTCGCAAATACGGCCAGGTTATCTTTCGTATAGTCACGGTATTTTATTGTTTGAGTTGATTTACTACACTGCTTGATTAATTTACTAGGTTGCAAGTCGATTGAAATATGGTAATAGGTACCTACTTTTAACGGAACCAATTTGTTAGCAGAACTAAACCATTTCTCCAAGTTTGTGAAAATGAGGTCAAGTTTTCCACTTTTGTTACGGCTAGTATCATGAAATGTAGGGAAATCGACTATTTGTTTTAAGTTAGTGGAACACGTAAAGTTTGCTAGGTATTTCCATTTGTTAAAGTCACCTACAACGATGAAACCTGGTGATACATATTTACGGCATATATTCTCATACGCACTACATAAACTTTTCAGTAGTCGGAAGTGTATGGATTTCTGGCTATTTGGTGGTATATATACACAGGCGATAGCAATTGCAGACACACATCTAGGAAGGTAAGACGGACGGACGATACACCAAGTTACTTCAAAATCACTACATTTATTTTCTACAAAGTTATTAAATCTTGTGCATTGTAAAGAATTACGTATGTAAATAGCTGTTCCACCACCATTTCTCTGCTCTCTACTAGTTTGGTATAAATTAAAATTATGCAAATTAATGTCTCGGTTTTCATTCGACCATGTCTCAGTAATTGCTATTATATCATAATCTAGACTTACTACATGCAATAACTCTAGCTTGTCGCTTGTCAGCGAACATGCATTAGTATAAAACAGTCTGGGAAAATTATATGCATTTTTAACCATTACATTAGTAAACCTTCCATTTCTTACTCTAGATTTCTTTCCTGCACGCTTCCCACGTTGTCTTCTTACAATACGGAGTCCGATTCGCTTCCAGTAGAAATCCGGGATGTAGATAGGTAGAGATGTGTTATGAAGTTGAGTTGAGGGTGAAGGGGATGGCGTCAGACACTTGTTCAATATAAAGTTGAATGTCCTTGCACTGTATTTTTCCAGCCAGATAGTTCAGTTGCTTGCGTAGTTGAGAAGGGTTGTCAGTAAATTCGCGCGCTACTTCTGTAATCCTGTTGATTCGGAAGCATCCTTTTATTAGAAGGTCCAGAAGTCTTTCGTTTTTTAGGTGCCCATTTCCAATCGTTAGGTCTTTCCATGTTTCATATGAGTTACGGAGCTTCTCTTCATCGACGGTGTTTTGGACTCGAGGGGATTTTGCATCATTTGTGGGGCTGTTTTCTGGGGCTACTTGATTAGCATTCTGCCTCCGGGTTTGTGATCTTGTACGTGCTTTGGTCTTGTTACCTTTAACAACATCTGTCCATCCAATTTCCATGATATCTTGACTAGGCTGCGATTTTCCAGTGGCTGGTACAGGGTTCAACATTTCTGTGGTCTCCGGGAAGACTGCACGATCAGAAGAATTTGTCGTTTCAGGTCCAGGTGAATTGACGTTTGGAAAGACGTTGGTATTTTTGGGACAAAGTTTCTTCTCGTGACCCCGCTCACCACACACAAAACACTTCTTGCTGCCTTGTTCAACTTTCACTGTGATGATATCGCAGCCAAAATCAATTTTTTGATAGGTAGGAAGATTGGTGTCCTCACTGTGGAAAATCATTTTCACAACCAGGGTGTGTGACATGATGTGAGAGAACCCGTCCGGGAGATCCTTAATTGGCAGCCTTTTCGGTTCGCCTTTTATTTTTCCATACTTGGATAGAAATTGCAGTAGAGGTGAGAGGTCATTCACAATTGGCACACCCTTTAGGTACACAGTTTTTAGGGAAGGTGTGAAAGCACTAATTCGAATCTCCTTATCGCCCACTGATAAAGTTTCCAACTCCAGTACTTTTTCACGATCATCACTATTTTTGAAAAACACTCCGTAATTTCTTCCAGCGATTTTCCCGAAGGAACATATTGATGCGGGGCTAACTATTGTAGCAAGAGCAAGCAGGTAATCTTTTATTTTGAGTTCTTCGTGACACTTAAGGACGACGCCATGCAAATCAGGTTTCTCTGACATGATGGCTTACGGATGAAAAGTGGCTAGGCCACTAACTAGTGCACGGTTGACAGTTTATGCAAATTGGACAAGAGAATGATCAGAGCGGAAAAAAAGACGAACCTTCCTCACTCACAGCCATTCATCGATTTTCATGCTCTCTTAATTAACTTTAATGGCCTTCATAATTAATGTTTTCCTTGAACATGTGATCAAGGATTAGAAATTCATAAGGATTATACTATTCCATTCTTAAATTTTTCTCCAGTATACATAATTAAATTAAATTAACAACATGTCAATCAATGCCATACAGTAAACTATAGACAAAGACATGCATAATATGCATGTCTTACATACATATTATGTAATGCTAATCGTAAGTAAACTTAAACTTAAACACCCCTAACCGCTATAATAAACAGATAAATTCATGATACATCTAACACAGCATTTCATTATAAGTTCGGTTCAGATCAGTTCAGATTTCAGTACCTGGAACGGCGACAACAAAGAGGTGGGGAACTCTCCAAGGACCTTGGTACAGGGAACTTGGATCCTCAAACTCAATTAAGTACTCATCCAGCGGAGATGTGGGTGGAGCCAACACTTGAACACAACAACATATCCGAACACACTTGATTGTGACCACAGGGCCAACACTAAAGACAAAATAGTGACAACAGTCATTAATTAAATAGCAACTTGGTCTACAACATAAAACATTAAATATCCCTTTCCAATTTTGATTGCGTAGCTAGTTAATGAATACCTTCAGTGTCCTTTGGATACCAGGATCCTGGTTTCCTTTCCGGAAACGGGATCACCTTATCACGCTCGATAACTCTGCTCATCTCCCCATCTACCTCATCTACGCCATACTTGTCACTGTCACAGTCGACGTCTACCACTTCCGCCGCAATCCACCTGCAACGGCCACTAATAAACGCAGCAACAAGTGCTCCAGCTTGAACGGGGTCGTCATTTCCAGATTCCCAGAGTGGAGGCGGATTTTCTTCGGGCGGTTCCAAACAGAATGGCATTTCTGGAATAACCATCGCCATCAACGTCCTCACTGCTTCCAGCCGAAAGTTGGCTCCTTTTGATCTTATCACCAGCTTCAGCAACTCCATCCTAAGTTTCTTGAACTCATCCATTTGGGCCTGCGCCAGACGAAGGGCTGCCTCCTCCTTGGCCTGGCATATCGGAAGGCACTTTCTGGAAAGTTGCTTCCACTGCTTCCGGAAGAAAATCTAGAATCACCCAAAACATGATTAACAAATGGAGAACAATTTACTGCCAACCTTACTTGATTACCCGCAATTAATTAACTCGTTTGTTACCTCCATTTCGAGCGTAAAATAACGGTAATCAACGTTCCCCAGGAACACTTCATCGTTGATGCCGATAATTGCATCGTAGACCTCCAGGCGCTCCTTGCTCGCAGCTTCAAAATTCACAGCCAAGATTTCCTGGACCCTCCTCAGGCAGTCCTGTACACAAAATAAACAAATTATATTAAACGAGTTAATTACCTTAATTTGAATACACCTTGATAAAATAACTATATTTATATATATACCTTTAGGAATTAATTACCCACCTTCATTTTAATGAGAGCCTCCTCCCCTGCTTTCTCCAGTAGTTTCTCTTCCATCTTGCGATTTGGAAAATTGGGGGTTTGAAGATAACTGGAAAGTACACATGACATTTGGGAACAATGTACTGATTCCTGAAAACCTTCACCCAAGCACGTAATGTATAAACTTATTCTAAGCAAGTGAGATGCAGAAAATATCAAGAAACTACACGACTTAAAATTGTTTCGTAAGTAGGACAATTTATTACAAAGTTGGTCACAATTTACATATCAAAATACACGTGTCACAATACCCCAATAGTTAATTACCGGCATGGCCAGCACAATTCATGTATGAAAAAAGATATTTTTGTTTTGTTTCCCCAAATATGATGCTGTCCTATTCAGCTCGTATCTGCATTGTTTTAAGCATTTTTTTTAGAAAGATGCTGCGTTTCTATGCAACAGTCTCTCTCTTTGTTATCTTGCTTGGTACTATACACTCCCTGTGAAGGTATTAACTTTGTAGACTGATGGCGCAAAATAACCAAACATAGGCCACACAATTTCCTGACTTTAATGGAGAACATTAATTTTTCTTGAAGGATTTGAGTCCAAAGTCTGGTTATTTTGCGTCATCAGTCTACAAAGTTAATACCTTCACCGGGAGTATCTTTTGTTTCATCTGCGGAGCGATATAGCCTACTACATATATCATATATGTATTTATATAACCTGCATTAGCAATCCCTAACAAACGAAGGAATCCCCTTTTCATGATCATGATTCGACATCATCACACAGTTCCTTTAAAAAATTACAAGCTGCAGTATCAATTTCCCACGTTCTGTCTGCATACCATTATATTATACTCATTACATAATGTATAGTTTACAAAAATGAATATGCACTTATTACTTATATGTACGACCTTTTCTATTATTCATTTCCTTGCGCTTGTTTTTGTAGTGTACTAACAGCAATCATTAGTATTAGAATCATGTGAATACATGGATGGTTCCAGTGCATGTACATAAAACTACATCTCTGCCACTGCACTGATAATCCCACCTCCACCACCAACCACATCTTATTCCAACTTGGAATTTCCAAGCTGTGTGCAGGTATAAATAGTCAGGTTACCTGACTCAGGTATGCGTACGCCATGCTAAATCATTTTATTCTTTCACGCCTTCTTCGCCGCAGGCGCTTTTCATCTTTGTTCTGCATTGGCTACTCCTAATTTCCTCAACACAATAATCCACACACCTGCTTGCGCAACTGCATTCAACAATGGCATCAACATCAACTTTTTTCCTTCAACAATGGCATCATCCAATCCTGGGATCCCATCACGAAGATAACCGCAGCAATGCTGCCTACACCCATCTACCTGTGTATGTGCCATGATGTGAATGTCATAGTGCCCCAGTATGAGAAATGATCTCTGTGGAAGTCCTTTTTTTACAATTACATACATATAATGATTTACGTTTAGCGTTGTATTAATTACCCATTTATTAAGTGGCGGAGCCACTTTATAACTTCAGTCTGTCCGTCTGTCTGTCTGTCCGTCTGTCCGTCCGTCTGTCTGTCCGTCTGTGCACGCGATATCTCGAAAATGGTTAGACCTTTTCAAATTCCGTTTTCGGTAAACGATTGCTCATCATTCGACGTCGTGCACGCATGTGTTTTGAAACTCATATGTCAACGGCAACCGTTACAAACCGTTACACTTTCGAAAATTTCAAATGACAACACATGCACATGACACATGATTTATATCCCGCTTTCAACGAGAAGCAATAATCCAGTGTTGGTTTTTGAAAATTCCTAACCGTTTCCGAGAAAATGGCCGATTTCAAATTCTAATGGGGCAATGTGAGACGCGTGAGAAACGATTTCTGGGCTTTCAATACATCACTGAAAAAGGTTGTCACTACTTTCACTTCTACCATTAGTGACCGTTAGGATTTCAAAACGGGGCAATGTGAGACATACGCGGGAAATGTGTTGCTCCGCCACTTTCATACATCTTGGCTTGACGGGTTTATTTAAGTGATGAGGGGGATAATATTATCTGTTAGTATAACTCCTCGTATTAGTACAGTGTTGGCAGTACGAAAATTGTTTACTTGTTTTTCACTTCTTAGAATTTAGAAAAGAAACCATGCCAGTGATGTAAGTGCGTCGTATTCTATATTCTGTATTCTAGTGAAGACTAAAGCTTACTGGGACAAGCTTGCACCATTTTCCTGTAATTGGTAGTCGTTGAAGCAGAAATCCAGCAACTTCACGTGGGGGATCCATTTATTCAAATAAAACTAGCAGTAAAAATTAGAGTGTGGATTTTTTTAGAAAGATATCTATTTTTTAAACGTATTTTAATAATATGCAATCAGCCATTTGTCAAAAAGTAAAAATGACAACAAGTAATTATTGGAAAGTGCTAATAAACTCATATAAATCGATAGTTGATATATTCAAAACTTTTTTAGTATGATCTATGAAGAAAATGGCCTTGTTGAAGAGCTAAGATTATTGTTTTACTTTCACGAATAGATTTATTTTATTTCTTAATCCATTTCAAAATGACGTTTAACAATTAAATGATGTCACCGTTATATGAATGTCACTGAAGTTGTCAAGAGAGACAGATGCCTAGTTATAGACTGGTAATTGCCCTTTGAGTTCCAACCCTGCTAAACGCTCAAACTCGAGGTCTTTCTCTTCTGAGGCTGGAATACAAATAACATAACAAAATGAGTACATTAAGTACACTAGTTAAAACAAATTGTTCACACTCTCACAAACCGTTGTATATTTTAAGACATTTAAAAATTAAGTCACTTACTTTGCTTCTGCCTGACTTCTCTGGGACTGTGGAAGATATCTACCTCCTTGTTGCATGCGTATGCTCCCAATGTCAAGAAAGCGAGGATGAGTGAAATAATCATGAACAAATACCTTCCGTGCATTTTTTTTATTGTTTTGAGCGAATACTTGGTTTAGAAATAATATTCAGGAAAATATCTTAAAGTTAGTGATAGACGCAAATGACAACCTTATTGCTGGACTACTTTGACAAATTGTGTGGATCGACAGAGAAAGTGTTTATGAATTTGTTGGCGTTGTTCCAAATTGATGTAATAAATGTCCCCTAAATTCATTGGAAAAAATAGCAATGAAAACGGACATTGGAATGCGAGAAAGGATACTTTTACACGATGACCTCATACATTCGACAATTATATACTTGCACTTGCAAGTGCGTAATTTAATATGGGCATGAGCAGAACGCTGGGGACGATATGACTAATTGATAAAAATGTTGTTTTTGATACATAGCCATGAATTATATAAAAAATGGATAGCAGGTAAGTATACGTAGTGAAGACGGCGAGAACGATGATATTTTGGTAATACCCTTCCTTTGATTTGTTGGTGATGATAAGGCGACATGTAAAAGTGCAAGTAAAGCGAGAAAACCTTGGTAAAGGTTGATGTGATAACCAATAACCAATGTAGAAAAATTGTTTGATAGTTTTTGTTTTATAGATTCTGATTGCTAATTTGTTATAAGAGATTACCTTGTACATAGAGAGTCGCTTATTATTTGTTAATACAAGAGTTTTTACAGAGTTACAAGTAATTAGTTTAAAAAAGTCATGTATATACATATGTACCTATAATAAGTATGTTACCTATGCATATCAGAAGTCGAGTCGCTAGTCACTATTTATTACACTTATTTGGTGTTTCCCCCATTTCATATACATTCAACATTCAACCTATTTCATACAAAATATGTGGAGAACGTGACTTTGTCGGTAATATTTGCTTTTTTACCACCTGCAATCGTCGAATATTTCAAACAACTAAAGAAATAAAGCTTTTAAAGAAGCTTTTTCAGTTTTACACCAAAAAAGCAATGCACTTATTATGTACTTTTAAGAGAGATAAATGGTGACTAAAGCGATAATAATAAAATACATTGCCCTGCCCTTAAAATATTCCACATGTGTGCACTTGAGTATGAGACAAGACACAACACACTTGCATTTCATCGCCTTTCTGTTCTAAGAAAAGGTTGCTGACATTTTGTACATAGTAAGGTTCCTAGACAGGTACCCGACAGAAATATAATGCTAACATTGTTGAATGAATGCATTCGCACCAGACACAGCCATTCATTCGAATGGCTATGTCTGGTGTTGAGAATAGAAAGGAGTATAATGTGTCATGAAACATGAGAGCCAGTTTTTATTGCGTCTTCCCGGGGAACAGTCATATTTATGTGGTTTTTTGTCTGGTCACGCAAGCACCTTTGTCAGGAACCTGTGTTGAGTGAGCATTGAATAGTATTATTTTTTCTATACATACATTTGGTAACAGCAACTGTGTTCAGAGTTAATGATGGAAAATTACACAAATGGAATAATGGAAACGAATGAATGCAGCAACGGTAGCGGAGACTACGAGGTAGCTTCCAACGGATGTATGAACACGGCAGTCACTCCACAGAACTCAGGGTTTCCTCCACCACTCCAGCAACAACAACAACTGGATCAGAATGTAACCGATCCTCCTCCTGCTCCTCAGCATGGACTTGTGTATGATCCCCACAACAGTATTTCCCTATTGGAGGCACAAAACGTACACTTATCTCAAAGAAACATTCAGATAAGCGGTGAGTACGAGAATATGAAGCAGAAGTACTTTCTGCTAAGTCATCAGTTCAACGAGTACAAGTTATACTGCGGAAACGCTGCCAATGTTAATGGGGGCGTTCAGTGCCACTTAAATTCCGGGGGTGCGTCATCAACCGATCTTAAAATTGACAAGCTTGAGCTTCAAGTAGCGGGCCTGGTTAAACTGTGTAGTATGGATAGGGTTCAGATGCAGGCGTTGGTGACGAGAGTCAGCGAAAAATTGGAGTCTCAACTGGACGAGATCAAAGAGAGGCTGGACCACATTGAACACGCTCTGTCCGGTGACTTTGTGGACGACTCAGAGTCAGAGGACGAATCGGGTACTGCTTCCCAGCCTTATGATCAGCACGAGTACTTTGGAGACGCCCTGAACGCGGCAGTGACCACTCGTGCTTCCAGTGCTGGAATGTCTAAGACAAATGAGGAGACAGTGCCAAGGTCAAAGTCTACATCACCTGGAGGAAATGTTGACGTGGAACGAGCAAGCGACCTTCCGCCTGCTGGAACTTCCAAAGACGATTCCAGAACCTCTTCCAAGCAGCCCGTGTCCCGTAAAAGGAAAAACGCGCCCTCATCACAGCGACAAACTCGGAGTGGTGGCATCATAAAACAGGAGCCTGTGACATTGAACAACAGCAACACCAGCAGCGTTCCCTTTACAGAACGGTCAACCTCATCAAGCACCTGTGAATCGGCTCCTTCATCCCCTCCCGCTCCACTTCTTTCCCCCGAGACAATGCGAAAGATAAAAAGGGAGCGAGTGGCCCACGCGGTGGATAACCTTTCAACAGAGCACAAGTGCATATGTGGCTTCCTATCCAAGTCAAAACCGTCCTTGTTGTTTCACGTGAAACGCCAGGGAACCGTTGATTTCCGTTATAGGTGCTTATTTCCAGACTGCGAACAACGCTTCTTTTTGCCCCATAACGCTAAAGGTCATTTAGAAAAGGATCACCATCGAGACGCAGAGGGACTGGTTGGATGCAAAAAATGTTACAAATTGTTCCTGAGCAAAAAGGAAAAACATTCCCATCAGAATGAGAGGTAAAGAGTGGCTAAAGATTAAAATTAAAAGTATATTATCTTCTCTAACATTCGCTAATTATGATTACATGAGCATATGAGTAATGTAGTTTCTGTTGTTTTCTATTGACAGAGGGGAGATGTGCAAGGATGCCCCAAAAAGGCATCGTAGTCACGAACCAGTGGAAAAAGGGGCCCCGGCGATGTTGAGTAACAGACAGCCATCCTTAGTGGTTACTTTAGACTGATTAGAATCTTTAAATTTAGCTGTTAAGAACATTGTTCAAAATTAGTATAGTATCAAAGGTATTTTCCCGTTTAGTTTTTTAGTGAAAATACTACATGCATAGGTATATATATGTAAATTATTTATATTAAACTGCATTACTTTATGAGGAAGATGAACGATTATGAAAATATGATGAAATAATGAAATGCGTGCAGATAAGTAACTAGTAATTACTCAGTTCTATATAAGAAGATCATCTTTCCTTCCATTTACGTATTACGTATTAAGCTAGTTGCAAATATGAAGCTCCAGTAAACTTCATAAGAAATGTAAAATAATCCTATCTACAGTTTTACACATGTGCCTGTATCAGCGGAGACAGTAAAAAATAATAAAAAATTGTAACAAAAAGTTTTACCATGTACTGTACATAAATAAATTCATAAATACTTGCAGTCGTGTCTTTGCCATTTCCTATTTTTCCTTTGCTGGCTTACTGAAAATCTCACGGTAGCTACCTTATTTTGTCGGTATTATGTATTATGATATGCTACATGTAATTTCTTTATGTTGGTTAATGGGTTACTTTTTTATCGTCTCACTCTTTTTGTGCAGTGCAATCCATGGAGAATGAGAGATAACGAAAAGATGACTTTTTGTTACAAGAAAGCATGTAAATACAGTGCAAATAAAATTCATACCAAAAAGTATGAAAACTGTTTCAAATATCGTTATATATATCGTTCAGTAATTTATTTCATTAACTAAGTCAACATCGAGGAACATATTAAATCACTCAATATTTCATTTTAAAACATTCACCATAAAATACTTAACCTATTATAACCATCATCACCATATACATAATATGTACCTATGCAAAGTACATATACGTCCGTATCACTAAATAATCCCATAAAAATTGTGATAAATGATAAAGCTTTACTCACATCACCTTACATTTTGATAACTAGAATTCATTAAATCATAAAGTTTCATATTACTGTTCATACAAATAACTACACATCATTTCAAGTATCTACTAGACAAACTCAACGAGAATAATTTGCACTAACTTTCTACAACGGGTTAGATCTCATAAACCCCTTGTTTGACTCAATCCACTGTCGAATAATACTGTTCCTTCCGTCCATCAAGGCCTGGGCAGGAGGTCGTTGGGCCCTTTTCAGCGATCCTGTTAGAATGGGAGCGTTACCTGAGTCGCTTCCCTTCTTTGGAGAAGTTCGAGTAGCTTGAAATGCGCTCCTGAGCACCCTGCCATTTGGGTTGGGGGCATGAACTTGAGCCGGCTTCATTGATGATGGGGTCTCATCCTCGTCGTCCGATGACACCAAGTCTATAACTGGAATGCTGTCATTTGAAGAGGTCGATGCTTTAAGAGCTATAGGGGTCACACGGTTTTGCGTGGTCATTTGCATAGACCCCAAGCATCTCCTGTGACAGAAATGAAGTATGGACATCTTGGTCCTGTCTCGAGCCTGAAAAAAATCAAAAGCATCAAAATATGATTAGGTATATAAGGTATTTAGGTGCATATATACATACATTAGAAATCTTATCAGTCTTTATGTTATTTTATTTTATACACGCATACCTTAGCGATGACAGAAGTAGCAAGTCTATTCACAGGAATTGCTGGACCTGGCTCACTGCCCTTACCTGTAATCACAGAAAAAAATGAACAATTAAAATTCATAACTACTTGGTCAGGAACATTATTTTTTTATCTACTCGACTTTTCATTATTTTTGAGCTGTTATTGGCAAGTTTTACCTGAGCTGGGATTGGGGACCAAATCAATCGCTAAAGCAAACAAGAGCTTGCTCCGGTCATCGTCTTGGATGGTTTTAGTGGGTAGCATCTCCACGGTTCTAGGGAAGGTAGCAGTGTTCACCTTTCCTATTAGGTATTAATACAAATAAAAAACTTAGGAAGTTTATCTTAATAAAAAAATTGGTTTATAGGTCACATTTCAATATATACATGTATGTATGTACCTTCTTTTATGGCAGCAAGTCTTTTCTCCAGCCTCAGTGTCGACAGCTTCAAAAGAGAGTAACGCGTGATCATCCTTCCACCCAACTGTAGACACAATCAACAAAATACCAAATGCTCATAAATAAAAAATCAATAAAAAGATGAAATTCCAGGTTTTATAATTTTCATGCAATATAAATAATAGGTAGGTATGCATATATGTATTTTTTACGGTACCTTCTTGCTTGATCTTTTTCCCTTCGCCATTATTGATAAGTATGAAAAACGGTCTTGGTAATAATGAGCACAGATTCAAGAAAATTATAATATATACTTTTTTCAACTGCAGTGTTCCGAAAATACGCGTTTCAATCAATAAATTAAAAAATAATAATATCCAGCTAGTTTCACCGTGGTCTCACTGCTCGCAAATCAAAACTCACACAGGATTCGATAACAGCGCAAAAAAAATAATTGTTTTTTGTCTCTCCGTTCCGTACTCTCTTCCATTCAGCAAGTAGTAATACAAAAGAATACTACGTGAATTACTTACTAACTGACTGTTTATGAGTGCAAGTCTATGTACACGTATGCATATGTCCTTCTAAGAAACTACCTAGCATTGTGGAAGGTCGAAGCGTCGTCTTGACTTCTTCGTCACATTACGTTTGCTTACATGATGACATACATGCATAAAAAAGGACCGTAATGACAATGGAGCCAGTATAATTGCTTTTATTACATTTCCTTTGAAAGCTATGAATAATATAATGGTAGAAATAAAATATAGAGTGAGTGTAGGTATGCATCATAATATATACATGTTATATCATCGGTTTGGTCCAGTATAAACGCTGCAGCTGCACTAACGTTGATCAAAAATTGAAACATCAATATTCTCAACATAACAAGCAATAACGTACAAGAGAAAAAAGCGTCGTTGATTATTACGTTGAGTTTCGTTGTAAGTTGAAAGAAAACAAAAATAGTGTGTAAGAAAAGACATTTTAATGGAGCATGGATTCTTACATGTTGTTATCACTGACGCAGTACATGATAAAAAAATTGCATGCAAATGATGCAAATCATGTTTGTGTGCTAATGCGCAAAAGGCATACTGGGTACAGATTTCAGACAGTTGCCTGTTTCACTTTGCTTGACAGAATTTATCTTATCATTGTTATTATTATTGTTTTTTACTCTTCCTTCTTCAAAATGTTCGGTACTCCATGAAAAAAAGCAGTAAACGAAATTGTAAGTGAATACCTAGAAAGTATGCCTGTGTGGCTGCTAACTAATAAGGTCATTATTATGAAGTCATGTATGCAAAGAGGAAAAAATATGAAATACATCGACAAGTAATAATGACGTACCAGAGGACCGTCCATCCAGTTCAAGTAGCACAGATACATAATAGGACTTATTAAATAGGTAATCTGTTTCTTCCTCTTTCTGAGAAATAGGCAACCAAGACTGCAGCCGTAATGAGGATGTATAAAAAGCTGTAAAAAGAAAACATCAGTTATTAGTCACTCATCTTAATAATGTAGGACCTACCTACAAGATCTTATTGAAATGTAGCAACCTAAATGTATAATATTACTTACCTATATGACTTGCTACCACTTCCACACACACACCTTATCCACAAAATGATGGTATCCATACCACCGACGACGACGACCATTCATATTATTACTTACTAACTATGCATTCATTCTTTTTACCATCCCATCATTTTGTTACATGCATTCATAACTGCTCTTACTTTTTTTACTTCCACTCATTACCTATTATAATTAACTTAGTCAACTGTTTAAAGACTAACACAGCAAGCCAAAAGGTCGTATAACGTATAAAACACATGAAAAGACACACTTGAAATTGCTCACTATGTTGTACCTTGATTTGGGTCTCTTTTTTCAATTTTTTCGTTGGGCTACTTTCAACTTTTTTCCCTTTTAATCCTCAACCTATACCAAGCTTATAGACCAAACACAGTTGTTATATGAAAATCCCCTACCCTTTTCATCTCCATCTTGAAATTTTTCCACATTGACATTATATATTAGTTTATGCATGCATGCATCGTTTGTAATATATGGTTAAGTTTTTATGAAATCCATGAAACATTGTTCCTGTCTGCTGTAATGTTAACCACGAAAGAAAACGTAACGTAACGTTTAATACAACGTGAGTTGGTAGAAAAGGATTAGGAAGAACAAACCGCAAGTAGATAAATAATAATAATAGCCCAATGAGTCATTCATGAATCATGATGACAAGACTTGTCCTTGTGACAAGGACCTTGTCCAACCGGCATGCATCTCATTTCATGCAGGCAGAGATGTACATTCTTCAACAGTCTATTATTATAATCTCGTCTGGGGAGACGGAAAAGGTGTAGAAATAATGAAAGGCTTTTTGGCGTGGAAGATAATTGTGAAACGAATGTTCTTATGTACCGATATGTATGGCGTGGACGCAGTGATCAATGACCAGTGGTCGGCGTGGGTCGTGTTTTAGCCTTATCTTCTGTGAACACTCTCCCGGGACGTTTTTTAATAAGAATTTCTAATCTGTCATAACTGCATACGCGCATGAAGTTTTATTTTTATCAACAAGAGAATCTCATGTATTAACTTTTTATCTATTTGACCATTAATTGGTAGACGATTGGATTTTTGGTGACTGGCTGTGAGATCAATTTTATCTGCTAACGATGTCATCAAAACGAAAGTGGTTTCGTGTGGAGAACGGTAAAATAATTTATATGGACAAGGCAACCTTTGAAGCAAGACGCTCGCAGAATTTTGCCGGAATTAAAATGAATGTGCCGGAAGGTGGAACTGTGAAAAGAAAGCGCGATGACGACATCATTCCAAGTAGTAGTAGTAAAAGTTTGACCAAGCAAAGTGACAGTGGGAGTGGAGGAACTGATAGCAAGAAAATGGGGAAGGAGGAGGTGGACACATCAACATCCACAAGTGGAGGAGTTGTTGGAGGTGGTGGCCACAAAAAGAAGCGAAAGTGTGATCATGGCCAAACCACTTCCCTTGATGATAAGAAGATCCAGAAACAAATGAAGGAACATTATGACATAATAGGGAGTCATCAGAACTTTGTCCGGTCGACCCTTCGCGCAATACTGGAGAAATGGGAAAAGTATCGCCACAAACAGTGCTTTCAGAAGGGGATCGAGAAGCTGGAAAGTCTCGAGAGGGATCTCCTCAAGAGATTGAAGTCTGTACAAAATTTGGAGGTGGGGGACAATGAGGAGTATGTGAGAAGGAAGAGTTGGACCAAGGACAGATTTCGAGAAGAAATTGCTAATGTTCAGGCTCTCAAGGAAAATGGTACGTAAAGTCACAAGAATAAATACGTGTAGATTATATAGTAATGTGTTTAAATGTAAAAAAACGCATGCGTTTCATACTACTGAATATTTTGTAGTAATTACATATATACTAATTTATGAGGGCTTTGTTTCTTTTTTGCGAATTGCAGAAGAGAAAACGCTGAAGAAACTGCGACCCGGCTTGCGTGGAAAGAATGGAACGCGGGCCTGCTGTCCAGTCTGTGACAATTAACGAGATTAAAACATTTTTTTTCACATCCAAGTTTGTATGTATTGTAATTTTTTCGTGCTCATTGGTATTTAGTCATCATAGGACATGTTATAATTTCTTATTGTGTTAACCTACTACAGATAGTAGTCACATTCACAGTCTTTCAAGTTCCAAATAATTTCCTTGTTTTTTTTGTGATATATTTATGTATGTATATTTAACTATCGAACTGGTATGTCTCACTCCAAATAATTTGTAAATGCTACTACTTTGGTGCTGTTCTTTGCACTCATGTTATTTCAGTAATAATTTGTATAAAAAATAAAACAAGCTCTCATTCTTGCCATTAACATATTGCTCCACTCATCTGAAACACATTATAAATAAAAAAAAGTCAGGACGACTACTTGCTAAAATCGTAATAATCTGCCATTTTGCCATACCTTTAACAATGGTTTGTCATACAGCATAAATTTTAGTCCGACTTTAAGCGTCTTTTCACTACTGACTCTTTCTTCAAGTTGATTTTTTAAATTGTATGAATATATTTTTTATGCAAAAAAATGCTGGCAACAACTCAAGCTATGGAACAAGCCATCAAATACAACAGTATTGCACGTAAAGAAAAGTGAAAACAAGTTATATTGATACTTTTAACGGCTCCTTTTCTGAACCATACATGGTGATGATGGCCGAGAAGTTAATATGAATAGGTACACCTATGCATTGAACAAGCAGGCAGGCAAGTTTCCCATGATAAGTGATGATGGATAAGAGTGAAGAAGAGAGATAAAGCTACTTTGCATAAAAAAAGTCATGCACACATTTCTTCTCTCTTCCTTTCTATACAAATCTATTATAAGTATTGTCATCAGCAACAGAAGAGCAGAAAACGAATCAAGGTCATCTTTCATTTTTCCACTTTTGTCAGTTTCGGTAAGCGTCTCGACGAGGTCTTCACATTTTCAAAGGCAATTTCTGACCACTGTGATGTTTGTAGGTATATAGCGTTTCAGAGTATTATATTATTTATCTTATAAAGGTATTACTATGTAGTCTAATTTATATAACTAAAGCAGCTATGTATAGTTAAAAGTTATATGTTTCAGTGGGGAATAGAGCACAGTGTAGTATTGCAAGTGGTGGAGCTATAAAAATCTGTTAAGCTCTTTGTTCACGTGTCTTCTTCATTTTCCACCTTACATCCGCATTCCCTCTACAGAATGATAAGAAGGACAAAAGCGCTATCTCCATCCACAATGGTAGGACATTCATTTTTGTATAGGTAGTTACATAGTTAATTTGTTATACATTTTCCAGTGCATGCCCAAAAGCCCAGCTTCATAATGAATACTTAATGCTTGGCTTGTCATTTGTCGTCAATATTCCGCCTGGCAGTACTCATGATACTCAAAAGATAGAACAAAAAGAGACATTTTAGTTATTTTTTCAAGTGCGTTGAGGGAAACATTTTAACAATTTCAATTAAAAATTTGGGGTGATTTTTTATAAAAAGCTGGCGAGAAATGGATGAAACGAAGCTTTACATAGTCGATAAGATTTTGCGGGAGGGAGTTTGTCGGATAACTGGACGGAAAAAATACTTGATAAAATGGCAGGGGTATACTGCTACGGAGAGTACCTGGGAGCCTGTGGAAGAAATCCGTCATTTGACGGATGTTGTTGGCAAGTGGACGAAGACGAAGGAAAAAAGGAAGGACCGACAACGAGTACGACGACAGTCAAGAAAGCAGTGTGGCACGAGAAAGGCCTCCGCCGTTAAGTCGTCGACAAAATCTAGGCGAAAAACTGGTAACCTGACTACCCCTGCACGGATCGGTGTAAAGAAGACCAGGGGAAGGCCGGTGGGATCCAAAGCTAAGGTGGTGGGAGGGGCCACACCAACTGAGCAGAAGCCGTCAACCTCCACCTCGACACCTCCACCCCGCAAGGCTGACGAAGGACATAATGTAAGTTGGGGCATTGGAAGAATATTTAGTTACCATTTGGATTATTAATTATTTCATTCTTAATCATTATTTTATTTATTTGCAATAGGGTGGTGACTTTGCCCAAAAGCTGGAGCAGAAACTGGAGGAATGTAAGAAATCGGTATTAATGGAGCTGGAGGGTTCCATGACCACAGTCACGAGGGAGCGAGATGGCGCAATGGAGGAGCTGAACAGGATTAAGGGGAGTATGGAGAGAAAGGAATATGAAATTTTTTTCCTCACGGCCCAGAAGGAGGAACTGGAGGAAAGGCTCCAGAGAGCTGGAGCTGAGAAGGAGGAAACTGCAAGGGTTACGAGCGCTGTCATGGACCTTTTTGAGGACATTCTTAGGGAGGGCGTTAAGCAGGTTAGGCGTTTGTCAACATAATTTTTTAAAAGTTGCATACACATAATTTGGCGTTACTGATGGCAATATATAACTTTATTTTTTGAAGGAATCTCTGGAGGAGATGATTCCTCGCGTTCGGAAGAAACTCGCCCAAACGAATCGGAAAGCGTACAAGTTTGATCAGATCACGGGAATCGTGCAGAAAACTTTGGTCACTACCGCCAACTTCTGAGGACTCTTCCCAGTGATAAAAATATATTAATTAATTAGTACTACAAACGGTAATTTTCTTCAAGATTTTGATTTACACGTGCACACGTATGTAGGTATTTATGTTGCATATATTATGGTTTCATATAATACCCAGTACTATGATTTTGTTAAATAACTTACTAATTAGTTTTAGTGCCCGATGTGTATATTCTAGTTATATATTCGGTAAAGTAGTCATTAGTCATTATAATAATTTAATGTAACAGTTCCACTTTTGACTCGTGTTGAATTTTTTGTTTTTCTCTTTTGTTAATGCTAGTGTCTTGACTATGGCACGTTTCTCAAATAATAATACGAATTAATGAGTCGATAGAATTGGTAATAATTTTGTATTGTATCGTTGAAAAAAGTGTTGCTATTTTTAGGCTACGTAGTTAGTAATGTTAACCCTGTGACAATGTACTACTTTTTTATACAAATGTATATGCACCAACTATGATTATATGAAAAAAAAACATTTAAAGAACCGAACAAAAAAAGTTTTAAAATTAAATAACTGTTCCTTATTAATAATAATTAATATACTGTACACAAGTCACTGTTATGTTTTGCTCTACTTATTTGAAGTTCATGAAGAAACACTGCAATATTTGACATTCGATTTAATTTAATTAACTGCTTTCATTATCACTATCACGCCTTCACAAGTAAGTAGTGCAATTAATAGCGCAATGATGTAGTTTAGTTTGGCATATGAACAATAGAAATCATAAAAAAATTCAATACCGTGACATTTTACGTGTATTACAGGTAAAGGTAGGAATATCATTTAATGGCTTTACTGCATTAAAACAATTGTTAGCACTAAAAATGAAAAATGTATAGGAATAGCTGCTGACAATTAATTATTTACAAGCAGCATTTAAAAATAACTCCCCATTTGTCATATTATCTTACATAACTAGATACATATACATATAGCTGACAGCTTTACCGTTATGCCAGACGAATAATAAATTATTATAAAAAGGATAATGGTAATATGATTAGGCAGTTAGGTAAGTAAGTAACATCAGAAATAAAATTGGTGTAATCTTAAGAATAAAATGAAACACTAGGTAACAAAAAATGCTCTACAGTAAATAATTTGGTTACATTGGTAATGAATGAGGAATTAATTTCAACATTCAACGCTTCCTTCAGAAGATACTGATGTCTTTCTGGAAGCAACAGCAGCAGAAGGCGATGACTTTTCCACGATCCCAATTATTTTCTCATACTTGGCAGCCCGGTTGTAAACGTCCCCGTATTTCTCTCGAACTAGAGGCAGCATCTCTTCCAGCGATTCCTTTTTTTTTAAAAAAAAACAAAAAAAAAACAAATCATTTGGAGCATTTGAAATATATTTTACCTGGAAACAACAAACTACCTTCAATTAAATGGAATTGATAAGTCATCTTTAAAATCCTGTGGCATCTACCTGCTTAACTCTATCTCTCAGAATGTCATCAAAAAAGCCCTTAACATTGCTGAGGAGCTGTGCCCTATCCTCCTTCTCTGCCTCACACTTCTGCAGCATTCCCTCCAAAGTTGCTATGGTTACCAGCTTCTCCGTTTTATCTGCCTCCATCTCTGCCCGCAGCGCCTTCAGTTGCTCCACCGCCGCATCCCTCTCCTCCGTCATCTCATTCAGCGTCAAATCCAGCTTCTTCCTTTCCTTCACGCAGTTTCCCTCGAGGATCAGGTACCTGTCCTTGAACTCTTGTTCCTGACACGCCAGCTTCTCTTTCGTCCTCTCCTCCATGGCCTTCCTGTAGTCATCCAAGCTCTTCCTCATATTGTTCTGGAATTCATCCGACAACTGGATCATCTTTTCGTAAGTGTCGCTCTACAAAAAAAAACAGACATTGTTTTATAGTAAATGATAACCGTCCCTACATTTTTTTAAATATTCCAATGGCATCATTTTAATTGCTAACTCACCGGTACGACAGCTTCCAGTTGTTCGTCCTCCATTATGTCAGACTCGGTCTCCATCACTGGTCCCGCCTTGGCTGAGGTAATCGGAGTTGATGGTGCTGGTGAAGCCACCGCCACATTGTCCCCAGATCTGCCCCTTTTCGCCTTTGTTCCCTTTGGAGTGACCTCGTCGTTTTTCCGTTTCAGTGTCGTGGGAGTAGAGGGGGTGCTGTTGCTGCCGCCGCTGACCCTTCCTGCCTCTGTCGCAGGTTTACCGTTGGTGACACTGGTCCTGCCTCGTCGTCCCTTGCCCCTCTTGTCCCACTCGCTAATAATGTGTTTCAGATGACAAATTCCTGACGCAGGCTCCCACGTAACGTCATCGTATTTTAACCACTTTATTAGGTACTCCTTCTTTCCCGTTTTGGGACAAGTCCTCTCATCCATAATTCTTTCCACCACAAACTCATTATCCCCCATTTTATAAGGCTTTACTAAAAGAATGTGTCTAAAAAACTTTTGAATTTTATAAATAAATAATATTTCAATATTAAAATTCACAACTTTCGTCACTACTTTATATTCTTGAATTCTGGATAATAATGGTAGATGAGAATGTATTGGGCTCAAAAGTCAAGAAAAGATTACTGCATTTTACTGACTTTGCTGACGACAATATAGTAATGCCAATATGCACGTATAATGGTGTGCCTACAGATTTCCAAGGCTTTTTAGTACCAAGATAAGGTCATAAGTAGTACAAGTTTCTTACTGCTCAAAAAGTATATTATTTAACATTTAATGCTTTATTCCTTTCCTATAACATTCCACACATAAAGCATTATTAGTGCACCTCTGCTTGGATGATGAATGACAATACTTATAAGCACAAATAAAAAGGTGAGCAAATGAAAGACAGTTATTGGTGTTGTGCCGCATGGTCTTCTATGAAAATACCTTCTTATCTCAATTTTTGCTAAGACCTTCGAATCTGTAATCTGTTGTCCATGCTAACTAATAGACGCTTATAACAAGGAAACTTGTAGAAAAGATAACCTTGGTAAAAAAGAAGACTTACTTAGAAGGCACAAACATAATACAAGCGTACCTTTTTATGAAGAAAGCGAGTCAGCGAGAGAGTAAAAAACGAACAAAGCACAACAGCACAAAAAAGTACATATCTACGAACGAGCCAGCCTTCCATTCATTTCATTGACGACCACAACGGTTTTTCTTGCAGAAAAAGCTATTTATTTGCCTATCTAACCATTCAGTAATGTGGATAAAAAATACTACTACTTACATTACTACTTATATAGGTGTTATCTATGTAGTAATGAAATGCATGTCGTTACTTTTTAATACTACTAAATACCATCACCACCGCACCATGTCGATCTTCTAATTGAAACAGTGCAAAAAACGCTTGAAGGTATTACTTAAAAATTGCTCCCATTGTCTAATAATTATTATTTACTACATACCACTACCTCTACCATATACAGAAATGACTAAATGACTATTATCATTATGATTGCTGATATGATTAGAAAGAGAACTTTTATTATTTAATGACAATTACAACATTTTAAAAATGAAAAAAAAAAGAAATCTAAGACTAAAGACCTGCTATCGCAATTCCAATTTAAAGTACGTTTAGGAAGAGACTATATTTAAGGTACAACGTACTGTTTGGAATCTAAAGTATTTCATACTACAGAATTTTCAAATTGAACAGTATACATGTAGATAAAATAGAAGCTAACATTAAAACTAATTAACTAATTAGTTTTAATCCTAGCTTCTATTTTATTTACATGTATACTGTTCAATTTAAAAATTCTGTAGTTTGAAATACTTCCATACAGTATGCTGTACCTCAAATATTTTTTCTTCAAAAACGTATTTTTAAATTGAATTACAATATATAAATTCAACTGCAGTTTACATACGCATTACAATTATTTTGGTATCATTGAGTATTCTGTAATTGAAATACTTTGTTTCAGAAAGTATTTTGTGCTTTGTAATTAAAATACTTTTAACCTTAAATTCTAATTTGTCTTTATCAACTTCAATATATTGTTATTTTGTGTAGATGATATTAGTCATTTTTTTCCTTTTACTTCAAATTATCAAACAACAAACGATAATTTGAAGTAAAAGGAAAAAAATGACTAATATCATCTACACAAAATAACAATATATTGAAGTTGATAAAGACAAATTAGAATTTAAGGTTAAAAGTATTTTAATTACAAAGCACAAAATACTTTCTGAAATATAAAGTATTTCAATTACAGAATACTCAATGATACCAAAATAATTGTAATGCATATTTAAACTACAATCGAATACTCATTATAGATCTGTAAATTTATTTATAATATAAATTAAAATATGGTAAATAAAAAACCATTAAAACTTTCCGTTTCTTAGACACCCTGGTTGTTGAGACACCCTTCGCAGCACATCTTCTCCCGGTCATGATTCTGCATATATTGTTGTCGAAAGTCTATCATTTCCTTCTCACCTGCAATTTATTGAAAAGATACAAGAGCAAAGCATTAGTTTAAAAAATCTCCTTCGGGGAAAGAATTAGAGGCTCTTGAGGCAAATGATTGTGTTACACTTGAGTATCTATGAACAAATTTATTTGGGATGACTTACAGTTTAGGTGAATACTTTGAACTATGAGCAGCTTCTCTGACATCAATTTAAGGAGTAAGTCCTTCTCCTGTTCATCTTCTCGTTCAACTCGGATGATTTTGGCTTTATTCCATTTCGCCAGAAGCTTCTCCTCCAGTTCGGCCACCTTTACCAATTTAGCCGCTAAACATGTTGGTGGAGTGGTTTCAATCTCCATAATGATTTCCGGAACATGACCTTCCAAGAATTTCCACCACTCTGTCAATGCCCTGCGAGGTTTGCAGGATTTACGCGTTGATTTTTCTTGATTAGGAGGAGGAATTTCCTCCTCCGGGACCGTCTCGTCCACTGCTCCCTCTGGCAAACCTACTTCTGATTCTGCGGCAGAAGAAACGACCGTTGAGGCCTCCGACGGGGTGGGAGTCACTAGCCAAGAATCATCTACTTCATCTCCTGGACCTTCATCGGGAATAATCTGCAAACAAAACAATTTTAACATTTTAATTATATGCTTGTTAATGAATCAACTAGCGAGACGGTAGGTAATTATTGTAATTATTCTCTAAATTATGGACAGGCAAGTGAACTTACTTCTCGAACGGCGTCAAACAAATTGACATGTGGGAGGGAAGAGCCTTCCTCTCTTGGCAACTTGGGCGTAGGGCCCAAAGACTGATTACCAATTCCTTCCATACTTATCTGTAAATTAATTAGAAAATAAAATAGTTATTTAACAACAAATATAACTTATTTAGTCTTATCACCCAAGCACTACTGATGAACTATACAACAAGAATCATAAAAGATGATTAACAAAATTTTGTCCAATGAAAAACCCAGCTGATGGTTAGAACTGATTTGAACAGCAAGATTACTACCACAAAACCCTTTTGTTAAAAAAAACACTCGTCGTTAATTATTACGAATACGCCACATGTTAATTGCTACCCGTTAAATAATGGAATGCAACGATAAAATATTATAAATAATTATTTTTTATTTAGCTAACCTCTTATCAACACAAAATACACTATTTACCAAACTCTTCTTACTTATACCAGACACAACACAATGTAATACTAGAGTTACAGTTTTTTAACGTTTGCTAACAAATTATAAAAAAAACACGATCAAGGTAAACTAATTAATTAATTAGTCGACTTCCCAACCGAGTGTTGCACCCTCTTCACACTTCTCCAAAAGTTGGCTAGTGGACTCCCTTCTCCTGCGGAAAAAGATCAAAACAAAAGATCAATTAGCTTTTTTACACCTACGCTCGGCTCGTGGGCAGCACAAAAGAAACCGCCGCAGATGAAACCAGGTGATAACAAAAGCTTACTTTCTCCGCTGCTGTGCTACTCTTCACCATTCCCTTTCTCGTCCTCAGCCTCGCTCCTTGCATCACTCTCCACGTCAGTCGAGATGTAGTCTTCCTCCCAGCCAGGCAACAGATCATCTTCATCCGATGACTCAGCCTCTTCCTCATCCACCTCAGCTTGTGGTGGTCCGTCCAAATAAGCATCCTCCTGCTCACCATCAACGTCAACTTGCTCAGGTGGAGTCTCAGGCTCTTCCTCCATTTGTTCCTCCTCCTTGTCGTCATGAATCTCCTCTTCTTCTTCTTCTTGCTCTACTTCCATCTCCTCTGGAACCTCCTCCTCCTCCTCATCACTGCCACCTGCGAACAAGCTAGCCAGAACCCTTTTCTCCGTTTGCATGAGCTCGCGATGAGTTTCAGACATGATCATCTTTTCCGGTGGAGGAGACGGGACTGCTGGAATTGAAGAGGTGGTGGAGGTGGATGATTCTAAGGCCTGTCCCTTTGGAAAGTCGTGCCTCACGCTAATCCTCTCCTTCTCTTGAGGCTCTTCCATCCAATAGGGCTGGCTGGATGCCACCGTAATGACCGAAGAAGATGAATAGTCAAAGTCGCCTTGACCGTCGTCACTGGGCTGGAATTTCAGTTTCGGGATCGAGTGGTCCTCGTCCTTAACAACAGAGCAGTTGTTGTCGTCTTGTTCGCCTTCGGAGGTGCCTACTCCACCGCTTCCAGAAGGGATAGGTGACCAGTTAGAACTGCGACGGGGTTGGGTGACCCCGTCAGCGGTCCGCATGGCTCCGCCGCCTTCATCTCCATCCACAAGCTTTCCAAAGTCCCACTTGACCCCGCTTGGACCTGGCTGTTGGTCCATTGTATTTGCTTATCGGGACTCGACACCCTTCTTCTGAATTACCACTGTAGCTGTGAGTACTTGAGCGTCTCTCTCGGTACAACTTGACTGGCTGCTCTGCCTCTGAAAAAAGTAGAAAAAATAATGTGTCATTAATAAATAGGGGTTTAATTCGTTTTTTAAAGCAATTAGATAAGCCCCGTCACATGAAAAGCGTACGTAAGTACCCTTCTGGGTAATCGCTTATCAGGACCCGGCACCCTTCTTCTGAATGACCTTTGTCGCAGTGAGCACTTGAGTGTCTCTCTCAGTACTTGACTTACTGCTCTGCCCCTGAAAAAAAACTAGAAACAAAAAAATAATGTGTCATTAATAAACAGGGTTTTAATTCGTTTTTTAAAGCAATTATAAAAGCCCTTTGTTAAGTGTATTTACCCTCAGCTCCCTTCTGCTGAATGGCCTTTGTCGCTGTGACCCCTGGGGTGTCTCTCGATACCACTAGACTAACTGCTCTGCCTCTGAAAAAAGTAGAAACAATTTTTTTTAAATGTGTGATAATTAAAATCAGGTTTTAATTAATTAAAAAGCCCCTTCGCATGTCAATTCCCATGTGATGCGTACTTACCCTTAAGTATGGCGTGAGTTTTATCGGAGTCCAGGGATAAGAGTTTTATCAGAGTCCACGGATAAGTGTACCATCCAGGACGAGAGTCAACTTTAAAATGACACCAGAAGAGGACCGCAACCGCAGTCTTCAACCGTTCAGTTATAAAGCAAAATTATTATAATAACGTGCTTTTGGAGGAGACAGGTTTAATTTAAATTATTTGGCTAATTGCTGTAGTTTTCGTACCAAGCAGCAAAGGAAACAACAACTTTTCGGCTAATTCAGAGCAATTATCTAATCAGCATTTAATGTTACGAAATTAAGTGGATCCAAGTAAACTAAATTGTTGAACTTAATAATATTAAGCAAATCTACACCACAAACCACAAAAATTAATGTTTTCACTCTCTTTTAAGTTAACTTTATTTACATTTCACATAATTTGCCTCTCTCGTCATAAAAGTCTTTCGTTTTGGTCTCATGCAAAACGTTGTAGGAGCGTCCCTGCAGGATATTCTCAAAATGCCCCAATCCGGTTCTTCGTAGGAAAGTTGCATGACTCATGACGACCATGACCACTACTACTGCTGTGCTTATCATCTTTACCTTATCTTCGCAGCCAGCAGCGAGCACCTTTTTACATAATGTGTAATGAACAGGAATAATAATTAATGATGCTGACAATCTGAATTATGACGTTTTATTGACGACTTCAATTACAATTCATTGCATGGCATAATATGATGAAGAAAGTGGAGGAAAGTTGAGTGAGTTATGTATGTAACTTTATTCTTTATTTTAATCTGAAGACAGTCAATTGTAATATCGAAGATTTCATTTTTATTCTTAATGACACGTTTAAAAAAATTAATTTCATCATAAAAACGTATATATTAAAGTAAATCATTAAAACAAACTAATTCATTAAATTGCGTCAAAAAAAAGTTTTAAAAAAAGAAAGAAATAACTATTACCTATTTACATAAAGCCTTTTTTAGTCTCCTCGCATTTAGATTATTTTTCTATAAAAATGAACTTAAAAATTTAACCTATTTTTTATTAATTAGAAAGGCAACTTGGCAAAGCCATGCCCACTGTCATTATAATCTACATTAAAATTCATGCCAAGTCTACGAAACATGTTTCGGTACATCTCATACGGAGGCTGTTCCTCATACTCCAGGCTCCTCACGTTCTGATGAAACTGTCGAAACTCTGCAGGCTGGTGGGCAAATAGCTCCTCTGACTTAATTTCCTCCTTCATTTCCTGGACCTTGTCCAGACCCTTGCCGTGGTGGCTGTCCTCCCCACCAAACTTGTCCCAGGGGAGCTTTCCTTGACCGATCCAGTAGGCCAGGACATAACACAGGGACTCGAGGTCGTCCCGGCGACTCTGCTGGATGCTCTTGTGGGCGTGCACGGACATAAAGCTAACAGTCCCCTGCCATTTCTTATTTACCCGGAGCGGGAGATGCTTTCCAGTCTTAGAATTCTTGTACATTGTCGTCAGTCCAAAGTCGATAAGGTACAGCAGTCCCCTGTTTTCTCCCGGTGGTCCTTGGAGCATGTTGGAGGGCTTGAGATCGCCGTGGACCATTCCCATATCGTGCATCGCCTTCAGGCGCTCAAGTAGCTGGTCAACTATGATAAGGATGGCTTGCATAGAAAAGACCTGCATGCGCTCCTCGAAAAGGTACTCAATAGATTTCCCGAGTCTCTCCATGGCCAAAAGAGTGTAGTCATCCAGCTTACATAGTTTGTAGGCCTGAGCGAAGCCGCGGACGTATTGAAGCCGTTTCATGACGCAGTACTCCGTTTTTAGATCCCAGTGACAGTCTTCGGGAAAGGAGTGGGGATCGGAGATCAGCGCCCTGCTGGTAGGAATTTTGCTAGCCTTTCCGACAGGGCGTGCCGCACGTTTTATGACGATAGGCTTGTTATTCTGGAGAGTGTCCACAGCTTCAATGACGTGGCCAAAGCCGCCCGAGCCGACGAGTTTCTGGTAAATGATAAAGCGACCGTTTTCTATGATAAGCACGCACTCACCGTTCTCCAGTACCTTTTGCTCCGGAGCAGCCATCATTTTCTCTTCCTGTGTGTGCTGTAATCAAAGAAATTAAAAAAGTAATTTAATATTCAGTCAATTGTAGTTAATAATTTGTATAGCTAAGAAAGAACATACATTATTTGATACCGTTATTATTACCGTTAGATTAGGAGTTTTGAAGGAGTTGGTGAAGTGGCTAGGTTGAAAAGACGTCTTGAGAAAAGGCAGAGGAGAGTTAAAATTTTTAAACTAAGTTAACAAGAAGAAGGAAACAAAAATTAAAGGATGGAATGCCAATGCACAGGAATTTTGTTAGCTCCAAAAGCGATGATGTAATTTTTAAGTTTAGTTTTTGGAGTCTGTTTTTCGTGAAGAAAAGCTCCGTTTCGTCATGTACCATAGCTTGCCGTAAAGCAGGGAACAAAGACAAGCAAAAAAGAAACGGCAGCAACACAAGCAACGCGAAGCAATTACAAAGGCAATGAGTGCTCCTCTGGATTCTGATTGGTTGAAGCGAACTCCACGTCTTTGTTGGCTTTTTGTGAAGCCCTCTTGTTAATGCATTTGCCACTTGCACTGGGAAAGAGACAAAGGAAATGTGTTATTTAAATAAATGATGATGATAATTAAATATAACATAATGAATAATTTCATGTAATTATTAAGGTCACTCGAGTTGTCTTTAATGACTCTTATTTGGGCTATCTACTTTTCCTTTTTTATGCAAAAAAATCATTCATTGTGTCATTTTGGTCATTTTGTTACATTTTTCATATGTATAGGTATGTATAATATATAAATTAGCAATTAGAGCTATAATCTACAGATAAGATAGACAACAATGGTTAATGCAATTTAATGGAAGCATATTTTTTTTGAATGTTTGCACGTGTACTTGTATATGGGTTGTAGGTAAGCATAAAATATTGATGTAGTGATACATATTTATAGTTAGTGGCCGTGACATACAAGACAAGTTAAATTGCATACACTGCTTAAGATGCTGGTTCAAATTTCATTACAATTGATGATGACCAGTTCGAATACCTTATTATGCATACTATCAATTTTGTCCGTACTTCATTACTTAAGTCAAAATCAAGTTTTTCAGAGGAAGAAATCTTAATTGTTTTACATATAACCAATTAACTAATAAATATTGAAATCAACCAACAAATAACATGACTCAAAAATCAATCCCTATTTGCATATATATTAAAGGAATTTCACTTTAGTTTTTGTACTTTAATTGCCAATGCATCCATTGTGCATGGGCTAGGATCCTATAAAACGCTGTTGAAGAGAGAAATTTTTGGAAGGTGAAATGCAAGCATCTTCTGCAAGAAGGACAACTTTCTCTTGTAAATAGGTATATTATTATTTGCATACCTATTTAGGAATGAAACTATAATTAGCTAATAGTCAAATTAGCTTAATGAAAAGTTTAATGAGATGAAAATGAATGCATCTATGCATGTATTGAAGACACAAAAGGTGCTCTCACTTTATTGCCGGACGTAAGCAATTTCCTGTTTTCAAAATCACCATTGCAAACTTATTCTGCATATATTATTACACTGAACACAAATTAATTTGATACAATTAATTTCCTTTAGAATGTCAAACTGCGCATTATAGAAAGAAAAAAAATCGAACCACAACCATTCTTTGTTCTATTTTGGTATAAATAGAGCGACTCCGAAGGATTTTACTTCATAATGCGGTTGGAACTTGACCACCACAGACACTGAGAACATAGCAATCTTGTTGTTTTCAAAACCTCACTAAATCCAACGAGCGTCTTGGCGCTTTACTGCCAAAGCTTTTCTTAAATCACTGAAAAAAAGTAGTTGGAGTGAAATCATCCTTATCATCGACAGATAAGATGGATATCAGAGCTAGTCGTGAAACAAAAAAGGTGAAGACTGGAGACGGGGAGACGAGCCAAGAGATGGAGAAAGTTCCAAACACGGTTCGTTCACAGCCCATTGATATTCCTGAAGAGGTAAGCCAAGAGTAATTTCATATTTTGCATTTTAAAAGTGATTCTTGAGGTTACAGATAATATAATTGGGAACTATATTAATTAAGCTGTATTTCTTTTATTTTTACTTTTCAGATCCTGGAAATGATATTTTCCTATCTGAGTGATCCGAAGGATATCAGGATCGTGTCCGATACTTCACCACAATTTAATAGAATCCTGAAACGTACTCAACCGTCATGGGCTTTTTGCAATGTAAGTATTCTGTTAAAAATAAATAATATAACAAGTTTTTATGCATGATTATTTCTGCTTATATTGGTTTGCATGTTTACGGAAGATTATTTTCACTATATTAACATGACATCTTTTTTCTCTATCAATTTTCAGGTTTTTCCACTGATTTTCTCAGCATTGGACAAAGAGGACATCCTCAACTGTCGACTGGTATGCAAAGAATGGAACAAATCCGTGGACAACTTTCTCCAGACGCAGCCTTTGGACCGGCCCAGGGCTATGTATCCGTACAAGCGCAATCCCGAGGATATCAATGGAAAGGATGACAACTTTGGCATGAATCATCCTCCGCACCGCCCTCAATACCAGCCTTATCTTATCTCAAAAGAACTTGGCACGGTTTTTCGGGATACTCATGCCATACAAAAGTTCATGGAAGAGATGAAGTCGCATCATTCTCGGAATCCGCTCGTTTTGAGGGACGTCTGCTTCGAAGATGGTATTTCCGAAGGAGAAGCGTACTGGATAGAAGTCATCTTATTCCTGTGCAGATTTGGGCAGTACGTTTGGCACGTGTCCATAGGTCCTTCCTTGAACAGAGAGCAGCGGTATTATCTTGCCCATAACTACACCATTCTCCAAAGGGCCCTCAGCCTCATGCCCAACCTGAGAACACTTGTAGTCCGCGGATTCCACGATGATCCTATTGAACTCGCCACTAATCCCAGGATGGTGATCTGGATTGAGAATTACATTGGCAGGAATCCATTGCCGGAACTTCCTCATCTGCACACGCTTCTGGAGACTACGCCAAACGGTCACAATCCTGTGGTAACGGAACTGGTGAAACGATACTCAAGACAACTCAAGAAACTCGTAACCAAGCCAAACGTTTGGCTGAAGAATCCGCCGCAATTTGAGACCCTACCGCTCCCACAGGTCATCGATCTGGACCTCAACATTAACGCTTGTCTCTTGGTTTGGCAAGACATTTGCGACTCGCTGATAGCTCTAAATGTGACCAAGTTGAGTCTAACCATTTGGGAAGACTGGGATATTCCAAGTCTGCTGGAGCCACTCCGGGAAGCCTTCCCGTCACTGGTCTACCTTGGGCTCAAGTTTCGTGTGAGGTGCAGAAACTTCAGGAGCACCGCCCCACCTGCATTCGTCCTGGACAAGATCAAAACTGTGGAAATTGAGGACCATCCTCACGTTCAATACGACCAGCTATTGAGTCACCTTCCTTGTCTGGAGTACGTGCTCGTTTGCCAAAATCAACCGTTGAGCAGCTTAATGGGTGACAACGTGTGGGTGGTGATGGATGAGGAGGAAGGTGAAGACGGAGAAGACTTGGATATCCACCAGTTGATGTTTTTCGGATCAATGTATCAATCGGATATCTGGAGCAGGCTCCGGTTTCTGAAGGAGTTCACCGTTGCGCAGATGGGCAACGGGTGGGACACTGAAAATGAAATAGTGACCAAGCAACACTATACCAGGGAGGTGTACAATCGCAACTTTGTACAGCAAGTAGAGTAGATCATATCCGTTATATACCTCTTTCCAGTAAATTGGTAGTATGTTTTTTTGCATGATGCAAAATAATTGTTTATGTTTTCTTCACAAACAACTTTTGTCTGTGTTTTTTGATGTATAACTTTTGAATCGAATAGTTAGAAAACTCGCAACTAAATAAAAAAGGCATTGATAAGAAGCTTTTTTTATAAATGCAATGATTATATATGTAATTTTTTATTTCATTTCATATTTAAGAACAAGTTATTAAGCATACCATTTTACATATTTCATATGTTGAATGATAAAGTATTAAATACGTATTCCATATCGAATTAGTGTGTCAAATTAACAAACAAAATGATTTTCAATGGTTTCCTTTTCTGCAAGAAAAAACAGTTCCAGTGTAACGGTCCGCATTGTTAGATGGCATGTGCGATAATGTGACAGGATCCGCAGCAGTAGCAGTTTCCGTGTCCCTTCCTGTTGGGAAGCTGGGAGCGATTCTTCCATTTGCGTGCTGTTCCATTAAAAAACATATTTTTAGATACGAAAGCAAATTATGTTTAAAAAATGTTAGTTAATATAATTGGTGTTACCATTGCATATTCCCAAACGCTTAAATGAACTGCTCCAGCACTGCCATCGGTCTCCTTTTGGGCAACCTCCGTAAGGCCATTCCACCCCTGCAAAAAAAGTTAATGAGGAAATATTTTTTGTGGAAACCATGCAAAAATTTAGCAGTCGGGGATATTATTATGTTATGATTTAATTACATTTAGCACACTTTGGCTCCGCTGCCTTTCCCGGTTTTTTGGCAGATTTGACCAGCTTGGCCGATGCCAGTGACGAAAACTGAGCGGTCAGCAAAATGCCCACCACTATCAACAGAGTGAAGCACGAAAAAAACGTGAAATTCATGACAAAAACTTTAAAAAATGTGAAAAAGAGACCAAGACTTGTTGAATGTCAACTGCTAGCAAGGTCTGTGTACACAGTGATCTGTCAATACTTGGAGCACAAGCATTTATACTAAATACTTCACCCTTTTCCCCTGACTTTGACCGCTATTACAACGGTGAATGTCTCTGAAGAGCAAGGTTACCTTGTACTAGGTACGTACATCTGTACGTGCAAAATAATCATATCATTAAAAAAAAGTCGGGTAACAATTGCTATTTTTTCTTAAATGTTATATATTTAGTAGGTATGCATGTGCGTCAATGTGGATAATGACTTGGTACGAGATTTATTTTTTTTACTATTCAATTCAATAGCATTTTCATTTATTTATTTGTAGTTGTTAAAAACATGGCTTTGCAACAACAAGCGTATCTCTGCACGCTTGATTAAATGATTAGAGGAGAATGTATGAAGTTTTAATTAATTTTTTTAACTACCGTGTCTAGACCATATAATTTATAATCCATGAAAGCGCATGAATCGAATAACAAAAGTAAGTCATGTTTTTTTCAGATGACGCTTTCTTCATTTTTTAACCGACAAATCGTCTGAGACGCAATAGGTATTTATCATAGCGCCATAAAATAAGCTCACAAGCTCCCAAAAACATAATAGCTGGTTAAAAACTATATATTTTTTTTGAATGAATGATAAACTAGGTTCTTGTAAAAACATAAAAAGGGAGCACTTCAGCAAACACCTTTGTTTAAAAGTTAGAGCACAAAAACGAAAAAGTGTCAAAACGTCATTGCCGTTAAACGGTGACCTTTGACCCCAAAACGACCTCAGTTCTATGTGCTACATTCATAGACGAGTCGAATGATATGTCACTTGCTATTTGACCTCGTAACGGTTTCTAACCGTTACCGTTAGCATATGGGGTTGGCCGTTTAAGCAGGAGAGCATAAAACGAAAAAAAATTATTTGAAATCGGCGTTACCGTTAAACGTTAACCTTTGACCTCAAAATGACCTCAGATCTATGCGTTATATTCATAGACGAGTCGAATGATATGGCACTTGCCATATGCTACCATTGAAAAAAATTGACCTCGTAACGGTTTCTAACGGTTGCCGTTGACCTACAACGCTGAAAATCAATGCAGCCCGTCCCTATGGGCTTAGGAATCCATTGCAAAAAACAGAATTCAAAAATTCCATTCCGTTCGGAAGATATCGCGCTCACGGACGGACGGACGGACGGACGGACGGACGGACGGACCGGACACACAGAACGAAATTATAAGGTAGCACAAGTGCTCCCTAAAAATGAATCAACTTTTATTTTCTCCAGTGATTACGCACACGGAACGGATACATATAATATAAGGCGTCATATTTCCCATTCATTCGCATAATCTTCACATCCACGTGTGTCGTCAAAAAAACGGATGAAAAAAACAAAGCAGCAAAATAATAACAAATAAAATTATTTCCGCTCATTAAAAAAACCTATATATAGCTGCTCGTGTTTCTAATTAACTTAGGTATGTATATATCCACCTGCTCCACATTGTCTCCAAAGGAAAATAAAAGACACGCCTAGTCAAAGGTGACTTGAATGTCGTTGCAATTTTATGTAACCAAGATTAAGATTAATATATAATAGTTCATAGTTAGTAGTACGGCATATTACTTTCCTTCCGTGTATGTACATCTCCAATGATGAATGGAGATTCTCCATCATCCTTTTCTACTTAACCTTTAGTAGTATATCTCTCATGGCGCATTTTGGAACACTATTGATTTTGCAGACAGAAAAAAGATGCTGGCATATAAAAAGACTCTTACTAATTATATCTATCTGTGAGTGGTCACTTTTAATTGAAGATTAATAAGTCACACGTTAAGTTTGAAATGATCTATAAGTCCCGATCTGATGATGATGATGATGAATTGATGAATGAATGACGCTCAGAAGAGCAACAAAGTAGAGACGCGAGACGTAGCACCTACTTTACATGGGAAATGGATGGATTGGCTGGTCGAGCAATCGCAGCGAGTCGAGTGCTTCCAGCTGCGTGGTTTGCTTTTGTTGCCTTCTTGCTTATTGCTTGAGTGAGTTGAGCCCGAGCGTATGCATTTTATATTATGGCTTGGTTTGGTATAAGAAGCGATACTCAACCAACTCAAGGTGTTTGTGGTGGACCCAGTCCAGTATTTTTGTTTGCCTGTTAACATTTAATTGACATAATTACTCAGCTTTTGTTACTGACAAATCCTTTTTTGGTAGGTGGTGGAGGTGACTTTTAATTGTTGGTTAATGTTCTCTGCTGTTTTTTTTTGGTTACAGTTGATAGAAGCCGGGATTGAAAGAGAGATTTCTAGCAGTTACTGACAGAAGAGGGGATCAGGAAGGTGTTCGTCACTCCGTTCCAATCTCATCTTATCTTTGAAGGTCCTGTGCAGGCTGAAGGAGTTACTGTTGAAGTTAACTGATCTGGCCGGTGGTGAAGTGTTGCTGCTTGTATTATGGCGGTAGTACGGCTGAAGAAGGTACTGAGGTTTACTGTTTAGTTACATAATATTTAATTGTCTGAGATGACGCAGTGTTGAATGAAATGGCAAGTAGTAATGCTATTAAAGTAGTTGTTAAGAGTTAGCAGAATAATGATGAATGACTGTTTTAATTGGAAATAGGAGCTGGAGGAGCTCAAGTCTGAGCCACCAGGGCCTTATTCCTGTGGACCAGACGGAGATAATCGTAAGTATACCTAGTAATTTCTCCCCCAAAATGGACACATCAGTATATTTAATTGTAAATACGATAGAGCAACAGTGTGTTTAAAACTGTGTAAACTTTTATTTTAATTTTTTAGTGTTTAAATGGACTGCAGTGATGATGGGGCCGGTATGAATCCCACCTTAATTTCTTATCTCATTTATCAAACTTTTTAAAATACTTTATAGACATAATCATGATGTTGACTTGAGTCGGTAAATCAGTAAAGTTTAACTGACTTCATTCTAGTTGATAAATAATGAATGTGGTATTTTAAATGCATCTTTTCTTTTGTTTCTCATTTTAACAGGAGGACAGCCCATACGAAGGAGGAGTGTTCTTTTTGTCAATTGACTTCCCGGAGAACTATCCATTTCTTCCGCCAACCATCAAGTTCACCACGCGCGTCTACCATCCCAACATTAACGTTAATGGGTCCATTTGCGTGGACATATTGCGGGAGCGGTGGTCACCGGCACTGACCGTTGCGAGAGGTAAGAGATGTGATTGACTGAACAAACGATCACTACCGCTACTCGGATCGTTTAGCTTGTGAAAGAAAATATCTGAGCGTCTACTAAAATCTCATCTTCTAAAACAATATTTTTTGAGGTATTTTACATATTTTTTATTTGAATTTTTTTCAGTGATGATGGCTCTTTGTTCACTGCTAGCTGATCCGAACCCTGATGACCCCCTTGTGGTTGAGGTGGGTCGTTTATACAAGCAAGATCCCGTGAAATACAATGAGATGGCTCGTGAATGGACGAAAATGTATGCCATGTAGAAATTTGCACTTTAATCTTGTACTCAAGAACTTGAATGTTGAAAGTCTATGAATTGTATTGTCATTTTTTATACTAGGTATGTACAATGTACATACATGGCTTTATTCAATGTTTGTGTATAATTCAGTCCTTAAATTATAACATTCGTAAAAAAACTATTCATATGTATGTATACATTAAGGTATTTAAATGATCTCACAAGATGTAGAGCAAGTATAACAATGCTTTGTCATGAACTAAATAAGTCGTCACTTGAAGCAGTTTAGGCAGCTTTTTTTCTCTACTTTTTGTATTCCTGCATAGGAATTGTTGTTAGGTATCCATTAATTTTTCCTGTATACATTTTATATACCTCTGTGACCGTAAAAAGTGAAAACTGTAATAAATATGAGCAAAATTACATGAGAATGTATTAAAACTAAAACGATCATTGACCACCTTTAACATTTTCGTTAAGATTCATGAAAATTATCGACAGTTGTCGTATGCAGCAGCTATGCTACAAAGGCATATTAATAATATGATATATCATTTATAGTTATTTTTATTTTAGATGTTTTGTGTAGTAAAGTAGTATGGGTAGTAGTAGTAACTTCATTCTAGTAAATAATACTATTATATATTGATACATACATACATATGTAATGTACATTAAGTGCGGCTCTCTGCTAGCGTCACGGTGTTGGTAGTGTTTTTTATAGTTAGACTTGTATTTAAATATAACATGAACATGTAGACAACTGAGCTATTAGAAATGCAGAGAGAGAGAGAGAGAGACGCACTACTTTACATAAAAAATGAATGAACTGCCATACAGGATAAAAAGAAGAAAAAGGAGACGAAACTAATTTGCACTTTTTTGTGTGTTTATTGAGCTTTTATGACTGTTATAGTTAAGGAATGAAAGGAGAGGAATGAAAAATAGAAATCAAGCGTCAAGCAAAAAAGAGCTTCAAGGCAGGAGTTACAAGAATCGTTCTGACTGGTTAGGTGACTTAAAGTTGGAATGGAATGATAAGCGCATATTCTTTCAGAAGACTCCAGTTTTCTTTCGAGTTTTTTGTAAAGGAAGAATGGGAATATAAGAATACTTGTCCATGCCATTCAACACTTAAAATCTAAAACATATAAAAATTATTGTGTGTGCCTACACTAAAATATTATTAAAATGCGCTTACCTTTCTGCTAGTATTATAACTAAAACATTTTTATGACATGAACAAAATAGGCTGCTGGCTGCTACACATATTATGTCCATTTGATTTTTTATGCCCGCACTGCACCAGTTTTGTATGGAAGAGGTTTTATTGTATGAATACTACTGCCATGAACCCATGAGAAAACTTTCTTATAAAAAAGGAAGGTTTTTCCTGCATCTTATCATCATCTTATTCATCTTCATCATCCTCAAACATGAGGACTTCATTGTGCATTGCGCAGTATGTAAACCATGACAGGCGACTAAAAAAGCGTAGTTGAAAGGAGGACACTGCCGTTTTGCATACTAGCTAGCTAGAGTCATCGACCATCGTCATCACAAAATTTTGAGCCACTTTACATTTTTTACCTTCCTGACAACTGCGCTACTGGTCACTACTGAAGAATCGCCTCTGGTTAGCGTTCTACATTAGCGTACACCTTCGACGCATTAAATTATAGTCCATGATGTATGATTGTCAATTGCACATGCTCTGTGTATACAATATAATATGCAGTAACTCTGCTCCAGAGCCCAAAAAGTCTCCCTTTTCTTTCAAGTAAAAAAAAGTAATCTCTCAAATCTCAGCACAATATGCCTATACATACCTATAGATACACGCGCTTCTAAAAAGTGTATATGTGGACGGATGAGGGAAAAGGGACCTCTTCCGAAAAAATAAGAATACCGTAATGTTTTTAATACGGCATGGCCTTTAAAGATACCGTAAAACACATAATAATGGGACGGTTGCGTAAATTTCAAAATTTCTGAAGTGTGACCTGTGTGACAGGAGGAATAAGGTAAAAACATAATTGTTACCCCCGGGGGAGCAAAGTACCCCCCCCCCCTGGGGCAAAATTTAAAATCTCGGAATTTTTAGCTGAAAATTGGTACACCAGTACTTTGGCTATGGTGGATAACGAAAAAGTATTTTCAGAGGATGCACTCCTTTCCCCCGGGGGAATGGGGGTAGGGGCAAAATTTTCATTTTGGAATTTTGAACTCAGAATTGGCGCATAGCTGCAATATTATATGGGGGCTAAGGCAGAAGTGTTATTTTGACCTTGAGGGTTACTCCCCTGGGGACTTAAAAACTTACCCCTGGGAATTTTTTATTTTCCCAACGGGGGTCAAAATCATCCCCGGATTCAATTATATTATTACCTTATCCCCCATAGCCCAACGTATCGGTGTACTAAGTTTCAGCTAAAAATTCCGAGATTTTAAATTTTTCCCCAGGGGGGGGGGTAATTTGCTCCCCCGGGGGTCACAATTATGTTTTTAACTTATTCCTCCTTTCACACAGGTCACACTTCAGAAATTTTGAAATTTACGCAACCGTCCCATTATTAGGTGTTTTACGGTATCTTTAAAGGACATGCCGTATTCAAAACATTACGGTATTCTTATTTTTTCGGAAGAGGTCCCTTTTCCCTCATCCGTCCACATATGTACATCTGCAAGAAATACTTTGTTATAGAAAATCATAAAGAACCTCTTATCTTATCTCCGCAGTTATCTCAATACAGTTTTTTAGAGTTTATGTATACATATGTAGATTTTTATAATACTATATAATCACTTCCAATATAAAGAAAAGGTATTTAAAACACAAGAGGGAGGAATCCAAGTAATCCAATCAAACTCTGTACCTGGACATTAGACATTTAGACTAGGCATTGCATGGCTGTATGTATTTACAAAACATCAGCTGCAGCTTTTTAAAAAATCTTATCTGTCCTTGAATTGTTGTTTTTTATCGCTATTATTACTAACAATTATTCTATAACAACATAAGGACAGCAATAACAATAGCAAAAAAATATACGTCACGTGTCACGTTACCATACTCTTCGCAACTCTGGAGAAGGGGAACAATAGCATTTAATTGTCGTTAGTTCTAGAAACTGTTCGCGAAATTTGAGCAAGAAGTCATATCTCTCACGTTTTACTTATTTTTGTCTGTTGTCTCGCCCAGTGCTTCTTTGTTTTTTGTCATTTTCAAGAAAGTTTTGGCGACATGGATGCCCCGAAGATATTTTATATCGAAAATGGCCAGGTCATTTATTATCAGGATATGGCGGCCTTTAAGGAATTGCAAGCGAAGCGGTTGGGAGGAAACCAACTGCTGGTGCCTCCGCCAACAGACGCCAAAATTAAGTGTATGCGGTGTAATTTCTCAGTTCACAGTGAAGAGGCGCTTAAGGAGCATTTAAAGGAACGTCATAGCAAAAATCGAGGTCATCTTCTTCCTCGTCGGCGGGAGGACAGTAACAGTAGCCCATGCGGGAGTCTTAAGGTCACTCTTCCAACCAGTGCGGAGAAAGAGATTCCTGTGGCAAAGGGAAACAGGTAGGAATAATATCATTAGAATTAGAACGTTATTTTAATCTGTTATTGGCAATTGGTAATTAGCCAAGTTATTTAAGTGGTTTATTTTATTTTGTATTTTTCATAGTGCCGACAAATGTGACGTTAGCAAGGTGGAGGGTAGCCAGAACAAGGAAAATGCGAGGGCCGGCAGCTCCAGCCGCTGCATTTTGTGTAATGCAATTAATTATTTTTATTTTATTATTTTATTGATGACGCGACTCATGACATATTTCGCTAATAATAAAAATTGTATGCATTCGTAGCTAATGATCATCAGAGTCGTCAAAAGACGGAGGTGACTGCTCAACAATGCTCAGTAGTGAATTCTGGAACGACTTCTCGTTCATCGGACAGCGGAATTGGGATGGAGTCAGGGACTAACGCTTATCATCAGACAAGTGACGATGGAGCGCCTGTTCTGCGCAGATTTTATCTAGACCCGGTTGTAGAGAAGCTGTTTATCCCCACTCTGACTCCGCAAGCGCAAGTGTCGCCGTGTCCTACAAACACCAGCGATAGCAATAACGTCCAGGAAGGAGAAGAGGGAGATTCTTGGGAAGGGAATGCGGCAGATAAGGATTCAAGATTATCAGAAAACTGCAGTGGGACAACAGCGGCGGGATGCTCATTGGCGATGATAAAGGACGAACCTGAAGAAGCTGCCCAGGAGTCTGATGACGAAGACATCCAGATTCTTCACTCTACATATTACGCTTCGGGGGAAGGTGGTTGTGTGAAAATCGAAATGAAGGAAAGGGTGATGTGGTGTAAGATTTGTGACAGTTATTATAAGAACGTTGATGAGCTGAAATTACACATATGGATGGTTCATGGGATGGATCCCTCCCGCGTTAATAAGTGGAACTACGCGTCATGGGACCTGGAGATAGCTAAGTGTTTTGACTCCCCCTCAGAATAGACAATTCCGGGAGGTTGAATGTGAACGTTGAATCTTATATAGAATGTTACTCAAAACTGTCGTGGAATGATGATTTTTTTAAAATGCTTTAATAAATTATTTGATGCATGTAGATAGAGTATATAGAGTATTCAACTGTTGGTTAAGTACAATTGATATTACTTTGTAATTAAGTCAGTAATGATAAGATATTGTATAGGTATTTACATTTTTGTCAAAGAAATGTGTAAAAATTGAAGGTTTTACTATAGATTTTTTATTTACTTTTCCCGGTATATAATTTCTTAATTTTTATACAACATTTAATAAACACTAGCAATTTACGTTATGAACTTAATCCTTACTCAAGCCTTTGTTACGATTGCCGTATTATTTGTTAAAAAATGCATATTCATTCAGCAAAGTCTTATTGAAAGTATTGAAATGAATGCAATATGAAAAAAGAAAATTCAATGACATCAAAAAATTATTTTTTAAATCTAAAACATGAAGTAATAAAAACCGAATGTATAATCTGTAGCATAACTATCTAGTATACTTGTTCGTGCAATTGCAGTCGTATGTGGGGCATTATAAGAAAATAATGTTAGGAAACCGTTCCGTTTGGTGAAGAGACGCAGTACTGTCATTTTATTTAACAATAATTCACAGTAGTAACATTTTTGAAGAGCCAATTAACAGGAGAAAGCAGTAGTAACCTTAATTGATCAAACAAGCACATGATACTTATAAGGTTAACAATTAACAAGAAACAAAACAAGTAACAAGGAAAAGTTTAGGCAGTCGATTATTAAGATTCATAAAAAACGTGTACGCTGCATGTACACTGATCAAGAATCCAATCGAAAATAATCCCAAGAAGAAAACGCCATCATTTTCAATTGTTCTTAATGCGTGGTTGCTTTTTGTCCAATCCAAACAGGATCTTCATCTGCGGCAGCGTGATTCCTTGTCCTTTCTGTATCTTGCTGTTACTCAATAGTCCATCTGCAAGTTGCAGCTTTTGCTCCTGTAACTGCATAATCCGATCTTCAATAGTCTCTTCGGCGATATACCTATCAAAAAATAACAAAACACAGGTTAAAAATTAGATAAGCCAACTACTAACTACATATTATACAATGACTTTAAAAAATAATCATAACGACAAGTAATCATTTTTACCGATGGATAAAGACAGCCTTCGTCTGACCAAACCTGTGAACCCTGTCCTGGGCCTGGAGCTCGTGTTGCGGATTCCAATGGGGCTCCAGAAGAAATACGTGGTTCGCCCCAATCAGGTTGAGTCCCACGCTGCCAGCCTTCAAGGACAAAAGGAGAACCTGAGGACGCTCCACGTTCTCGTTGAAGCGGTCCATGTTCCTCATCCTCAACTCCGTGTCCTCGCGCCCAGTGATAAAAACGCAGGAGTAGTTTTTATCCCTCAGGTGCTCGTATATGAGGTCCAGGGAGGAGGTCCACTCGGAGACAATCAGAACCTTTTCCATGGGCCGTCGTGCCTCCTTGGCTCTGGCACGCAGCTCGTCCAAGTCGTCAAGGACCTAAATTAAATGAAAAGAAAACAATTATAAAACCAATTAGTAATGAAAATAGGTTTGTACAGAAAATTTAAAAAATGGTGTATTTATGAATATTTCCTGCTCACCTTCTGGAACTTTGACGATTTGTAAAGCCGATCAAACGCTGGATTCCTCATGCTCACAATGTGCTCCGGCTTGAGCTCATCGAACGCGACTCCGTCGTCAATGTTCTCTTTCTGCAACTGGTCCATCGTGTGGATCAGGTGCGGGAGCACTGCACACTGACGAAGTCTGATAAGCCACGCGAAAATGTGCGAGAACTGGACATCCCCCGGGTGCGCCTCGCGCTGTCCTCCATAAGATCGCTCCTGCTCTCGTTCCGCCTTTTGCTTCAGGAAGGCCACCATGACGCTTTTAGCATGGCTCATCAGCTTGTCGTAAATCATGCGCTCCTGCAAACAATCACACAAACGAAATATGCATTATAGATAATAGTTAAGAAATTAATAAAGAAAAATGTAAATAAAAGTACATCATTTAATAAAGAATACATCAATCCTCAAACTTACTTGCTCGCACAATTTGACCGAGACAGTTTTCACCGTTTTTGGAGGAATGGGTTGGATTTTCCAATCACCCGAGTTGCCAACTTCCGCTTTGGTCCGCCGGAGAATTAGCGCCTTTCCAAGAATGTGGAACCTCTGGGCGGCCCCGGTCCCACCTTTGATGGACCGCAATCCGATAAAGTGGTCCCAGACTTGTCTCTCGTCAAAGGGACTTAGGCGGAGGAATGCGCACATTGAATAGAAGTCCTGAGGCCTATCATAAAAATATTAAATAATTGTTCATTATTATTGTTATTATCTTATTTTGTTGAGTTATAGTTATACATATAGCCTTAATTAAAACGTACGTGTTATGAATTGGAGTGCCAGTGACAGCCCAACGGTGACGCGCCTCCAGTTGAAAGATGGCCTCGGCAGCATGCGTCCTCGGATTGCGGATTTGGTGCGCCTCATCCAAAACGATCCTGAGCCAGTGAACTCGTTTCAGTGGACTGGATCGGCGAAAGAGTCCTGAAGTGCCCTCGTCCTTTGGAATTTCCCGAGCAATGCTTTGATAAGTGGTGAGGACCACATCAAACGTGGCAAGATATCCTGCGGTAACCTTCTTGTTCCCACCATGATACGTGAACACATTGAGGTTGTTCCCTTTGGTCGCAATCTCCCGTCTCCACTGAGGAATGCAGCCGAGGGGGCAGACAACAAGTGTTGCCCGGGATGGGACGCGTAGCCCGATTTCTGAATAGGTCAAACTGGCGTTGGTGTCGCACTTGGACTTCATGATCAAAGCGATCACTTGAATGGTTTTCCCCAGACCCATTTCGTCGGCTAGGATGCCTCCCATGGGAAACTGACCTTCCCTCCAACTCATCCAGACGAGCCCGTACTTTTGATGTCGGTACAATTCCACGAGGCGTGGAGGGGGCCTCAGGTTCTCCACTGCGTCGTCCCCAGGCAACGGCATTCCCTTGAGGGTCTCATCAAACATGGTAATCGTCTTTGCTACGTGACCATACCATTCTTCAGTTGGCGCCAAAGCTGGATCGATGATGCTAAGCGGTGCGGGCGAGGGAGGCGAATCTTCTTCTTGACATGGACTGTTGGCCCGGACCAGAGAAAGGTCCAATGGAGAAAGGAGTGGTGACATTATCCGCTGTCGTTTTGCAGGAGTCCCCAATTCCCCCTCCGTCTCCTTCTCCACCTTAAGTTCTGTGCTGCTGAATAAGCTGTACATTTTTTGGCAATAATGTTCAGCTTTCAGGTAAATACACACAGTGATAAGGTGAGTGAGTCCAGTTATTTTCTTCGAAAAGATAACTGTGGTGACAATTGGCTACTTGAAGGTTGCGACAACAAGTTTGCTAGATTTTAAGTGGTGTTGTAAGCTAAGGTTTCAGTACAAGAGAAGAAAGTCTTGTGACTGCTCAGCTACGAATGAATGCCATTTCCAAGATTCCTCGGCTATTTATACTACTTTCACTTCCGGTTGGATTGTCCAGGAATGTGAACATTCCTTCTAAAAATAGACCGTGGACAAAGGAAACTGGCTCGAAACATTTTCATGAAATCTCATGAACAGGGGAAAATTAAGCAAATTGGCGTGATATGGAAGGTGAAGAGACGAATGAAAAGAAAATTTGCAAAATATGAAAGTATTGAATTTATTTGAATTTTTAGGCAATTTTGTATTCAAATCGATATAGATTTAAAACCACTTACAATTGCCAATAATTTTTCCATGAAGAAGAAAGAAAGAAAGGACGAGCAAAAAATGCTCATTGACGCAATGAACGAAGATGTCACGCAGGTAATTAGTTACCCGCATGCACAAGCATTACATTTTTGCATTGCTACCGGAAATCGAAAGGGACAGGAAGTATGTACATATGAAATTACCTTAGCAGGAGCACTCATTATCCTGGAAAATTTATGATTAGATTAATTATGCACATAATCTACATACCTACATTTTCAACTAATATGAATATGGCTACACATGAATAATTAAAAGAAGAAGAAAAACAACGCTTTCCCATGCTGTCTTTCACTCAAGTTTGGTTTTTGCCAATTATAAATTGCATCTGCATCATAATCTCCAGTCATATTCAATGCTGCAATTTGTCAGACGAGAAATGACAATTGGAAAGTGGACTCTATTTTTTTACATATATGCACTTATAGGAACTGACAGTAACCTAGTTCATTCGAAAAACTTGATCTACATACTTTGGAAAAGCAAAACATTTTCTTCTTTCAAAAATTGAGTAATTTTTCTTCGCATTGAAAAACCTCTCGCTTCTTCTAACTAAATGATGATGAGCAGCGGACATTTCTGCATGCAATATTTTCATGCAAACTTTATACGTGTTTCTTATAATATCTTTGTTCATATTATACAGCAAAGCCAGATAGACAAAGACAGAAGAACAAAGAAACACCATGCCTTCCAAGTCTTCCATTCTGGCCAATCATCTTCGACTTTGCCCCTTTCCATACATGACGCATCGCATCCTGTAAGAATGAACAAAGACCACCCACGACGACTCGAGCCGATACCGCACCGCACCGCACTACTTTATCGCAAGCTATAATACACAGAGCGCATAGCAGCTCTGCTATTACTTGCACAATGACTGGCATGAAATACACACGCCTGCCTGACGCCGTGTGTGTGATTTTAATTTCGTAATTTTCAAGCCAAATTATAACACGAGATCCAGAAGAGTGGCTTTTGTCTTGTGGATTTTGTTCACGCTCTTTCTTCCATTCGTAAGAGTTTTGATCCTCACTCAACCAACTCCATCATTTTTGTGGTCCTTGTTTTTTTGGATTTTTTTTCGTGATATCATTTAAACTTGAAAAATAATATTCATTTCTTCAGTTTTAGTCAGTGATTCGGCCAGTTAGTTAAAATTAACAGATTCTGCAAAGATTGTTTGCCATTTTTACTCGATTTCAGGCTAAGGCTAAGTCTAATTAAAAGGCTTTTCAAAGAGGAAGTAGTTTCGTTAGAGGAAAGTATTGAAGCTTTGTTAAGAGTCTTGAGCTAGATAAATCACTGATTATTAATCAGTCATCAATAAATTGGTCAGGGTAAGAGGTGAGGGAGGAGGTGACAAAATGGAAACTAAAGGAATTTTGAAGCCGTATGTTCGTACTGATCGGCCAGTTCCGGGTCCGGATGGTTCGGATGATCCAAACGCTGCTCCTGGAGCAAAAAAGACGGTTGTCTTTGTATTGGAACCGGACGACGCACCGGAACCGACGCGACGCCTGCCATCACCGCCACCGGAATATCGCGATGAATCCGGAAGTTCCTCCGAAGAGGTCAGTATTTTAAAACGCAGTATATTAAACGTAATTTGTTTCGTGATAATTACGAAATTATGAGTAGGTCAAACTGTTGAGTCATTGTCTTCATATTTTTTTAGGAGGAGGGTGCTGCTGCAGGGCCAGACCCGCGTTTTGCTGTCGCCGAGCCGGTGTCGTTCACGAGGACCGTTGAAAAATACCAGATTCTCCGAGTCGTGAGCCCCTTCGAGTTCACCTTCATCCGTCTCTCGGACAAGGAGCGGTGCTTCACGCTGGGCGGAGGATACCTGAAATTGCAAGCTGTCGCCAAGAAGCTAAAACTGAGGGAGGACAAGCGCCCTGAGACGCTCGCGAAGAACAAGATTTACGTCACGTTTGACAAGAGGTCAGGAATGTGGCACCGGTGCCGTCTGCTCAGCTTTGACGAAAAAACGGGACAAGGGACCGTCTTCTATTTTGACTACTATCTTCAGGCGGAGTCAATTGGTTTGAAAGATCTGAGAGAGGTGCCCGAGGAAATGGTCGAGTATCCTGTGGTGCCCACCATGCGAGGTCACTTGTACGATGTCGCTCCAAAGAATGGGGGCTACTTGTGGGGCAAGGAGATTGTCCAATGGTTTGACAACCAAATGTGGACACGGGTCTCGGATGATACAGGCAAGTGGAATGAACGCCGCTACTGGGTCGGTCTCCAGATGAGTTGGCATGCGAAGCGAGTGGGGAGTGGGATCGGGTCGGATCTGTTGGCCAATGTGGGACTCGTGCTTTTTGAAGATACGAAACAAGTCTGGGATGGGGTCTCTATCAACTGGAAGATTGTAAGGGCGCGTCATGGCACTTCCATTGGACTAGGGTAAGCGCATTTTATAGGTTTTTAACATTCAAAGATAACTACCTGTACAGCTTTTAAGTTTCATGTTAATTAACTGTATTTTTTTACTTTTTCGTTTTGCAGGAGCAATTACTTTGCCAGCTTATACTTCCGCGAAGTTGAGCCCATTTTTGCTATGGATGGCCCTACTAAAGGGTTTACTGTTCCTCATTGTAAGTACCTAATTCATGATGGTCAAAGGTTATACAAAAAAAGAGTTTTAAAATAAAATTTAGCATTACGTCACCTATTGGATATTTATGTAATATTTTAGGGTGCGAGTACCCATTCCCTTACTACGCCGGAAGTCGTCTGTCTCAGATTCGTTTTCGGAATCTTATTGCCCCCGACTGCATCTACGTCTACCTTGTGAACAAACTACAGGACCTGCAGGACATGCAGGAATATATTGCCAAGTTCAAGCATTTGAAGCCTCTGGAAAGGAATGAAGTTAAAGTGAACACTCCGGTTATACTAAAGCGCAAGAATTTGGCCACAGGCAAGATCTCCTTTTCCCGAGGTTTTGTTCTACAAATGGTGGGGGACAAAGTTAAGGTAACGAGGCAATTAATGAAACCGTTTTTATGTAGTAATTAAACTGATGGATGTATACGTGAAATTGGGTTTTTGGTTGATATTTTTTCAGCTTCTTCTGGTGGATTACGGAAAGACGATGATGGTTTCAATAACTGAGATTTATCCCATGGTAAAGCGTCTGGTCAGGATCCCCGCATTTGTTCATCGCATCCACTTGACCAATCTTCGTCCAGAGAGTGTACAAGGCATTGATTTTCTGAGCTGGACCCAAGAGCACCGTGACAAGCTGCACGCAATTTTGGGAGACATTTTCCACACGTGGCAACCGTCCGCTTTTGCTGTTCGCTCCAGTCCGAGCAGCAATCAGAACGTGATTCGCGTCCGCGAATTTTTCCAGCCGCTGGAATACAATGAAAGCAGGTCGACCTGGGTGTCCTCGAGGGTGGATTCGTGGACCGAGTACGACTTCCATGAGCATCCCTTGATTGAAAGCCACTTTTATTCTTTTGGTGTGGATCTCCAGTTTTTGAGGAGCGCAAGTATTGAAGCAGAGGTGGCTAACGGCGCTGCCGTTGACGAGTTGTGGAAGCTGGAGTCCTTGTCGGAACTGATTGCTGAGAACAATGACCAGTTTGCTGCTCATTTGGTTCCCCAAGAGAAATTTGATAAAAAGGGCTATTATGATAAGCTTCTCACAAAGTATAATCCCTAATTAATGTCAATCCGCCACTTATTGTTTTACGTTTCTTTTTTGTTGTTGTAATTAATTGTCGTTAAAAAAATCCTCGATGTACTGTAACAATTAAATAGTTAAGTACATGATGTTAATGCTTTATGAAGTGCTGTTATGTCAAATGTAATTAAGTGATGATTATCATGGTTCTGGTTTGTAATAAGTAGCAATATGTTAAAAATGATGTAGCAATCAAATGTACTCATTTTTTGCGTGTTTTGCTTATCAACTATCTTTTAGCGTGTATGACTTTGTTTGAATCGAGTGTTATTTACATGTTTAAATGTTGTTACTATTAATTGTACTTAATTGTTTCTTTTATTAAAATAAAATAAAATTCTTCATTTCTTTGAAACGATTGGAATGGATTATTAGGTTAATTGACCGTTTTGTGGTCATTTTTTAACGAACTATGTATCTGAATCAGATAATCTGAACATAAATTCTTCTGCACCTCTGTGTGACGTGGATTTTATGTATTGCTGGAAACTTCCATTTATCATGCGTGCTGCTGCCGTTATGTTATAATCATCTTAAAAATGCACTGCCTTGATTAAAGAAAACAAACACAGACAAATCTGGTAATGAGAAGTTGCAAACAGTGGCATAAAAATAGAATGTATGTAACAATACTTTTATTGTCAAATGGTGTGTGTAATAATAATTAATAACATAAATTGTATGAAAGTAAGAATAAGGAAAACTATAAAAAATGCATACCTACATATCCATCATCATATCATTCATTTTGCAAAACACAGGTTCAAGTTCCAATCAAATAGGTAATCAAGGTCTTCATATCAAGCTTTTGCAATTTAGAAAATCCTAATTAAAAAGTAATGCGGAACAAATGGTGTAAATCACCTTTTATTTTTTAAATGGTGTAATTTAAACCAAATGGTCTATTTGAACTGCATTTGAAAGTGAAATAGTTTCAAAGAGCGAGCAAACACAATTGACATCCCATAATGCGTTTTACGGGACAAAATTTACTTTCTCTGAGATAGAAAGCTACACTTCAAAAGTTTCCAATGCAATCATTGTTTTTTCTCTATATCTCAATGAGATAATCTCATAAATCATATAATCTGACACCATCATCTTCAGCACGACTCCAAAGTGCACTGCATATTTTTACTACGTATTTTCAATTACATACCTATTTAATTGCATAATATGTAGTAGTGAGAAGACATTAACTGAGCATGTGGCGTCGTAGGTACAAGTGTGCACGATATTATTACTTTCATTCATTTTTAGCATTAGGCAATAGCATGCAAGCTGTTAATGGTATTAAGTTGAGTTGTATAACAACTTAAAGAAATTTAATGATGACAGGTGATAAAAGATAGAAAAAGAAGACCATGCACATGCACAACAGACGCATACATTTTTTTATTATAATATTCTTACTCACTTGACACCAGTTTACCTTTGATTTACGTACCTACATACTTGTAGTGGGTTAAAAATCTACTTTGTGAAAGTATGTTAGTTAATTAACATGTTCATATTACATATGTGTGTAGTTTACACCACAGCACAATTGGCAATGCTTCCTATAATATTGGCCTATATTGAAACCAATGTTGATTGAAATCCTGGAAAATTCCATGACAGTTTTGTTTCTTCTCCTGGTTTATCTCAATACGCAGGTGTTCAAAGTGCAAATTGGTATGCATATTGTAAAAATGACAGAAAAAAATTGCATATTGTAGTATTTAATAGCTGTCATGTCCACGTATCACATACATACATTTATACATATTTAATAGTTAACATTTAGTAATAGTAATAATGTGAGTTGTATTGGAAATTTCCATTCCATAGTTTTCGTTGTTGTTGGCATCTTTAAAATGACCAGTCTTGAGGAAGACAAACACAAACAAATCTGGTGATGACAAGTTCCAAACAGGTAGACAAAAATACAATGTAACGATCAAGAGAAACTATATACATTCACCGTAATTATATTATATACATGCATATCTACTAGCTAGTATAATTTAAACAATGTAATACGAGATGGTTTGGATCACTTGCCAATGCCACAGAGATTCTAGATTAAAAAATGTCTTCATATTTTGACATTCAATTTGATTGTAGAAAGAAGGCATCTTAACAATTAAAGTTATATGTTCCTCTAATTTTCGTATTGAGCAAAATTGTTTCCATTTGATCTCTGCATAATTCAGATTCATGTTTCGCATGATGCATGTTGCAAAAATGATTGATAATATCAATTTGATATTATTCTCCCGTTGTATTGCATAACGACATTGAATCTAAAACGATTTATGTCAGGTATTATCCAGAAAAAAACTGCTAATCCACTTATAACTGGACAATGCCAGATAAAATTGGACTTTTCCGAATGAATGGCAGGTGATTTTCCAGACTTGACCATGCAAAGTTTTGATACAGCATGTGACATAAGAGATTGCAGGCATTAAGCACGCTCTGCCTGGAACTTTCCTATGAAACTGGAATGGATTACTGAGGATCTTGCTCTGTCTTTAAAAGTTGATTAAAAGCTGGTATTTATGTATCAAAGACGTGATTAAAAAGTTGGTTGGTAGTACCTACTTTCTTCTACATACATTATGCATATAATCGGATAATGCAGGTACATATGAAAAAAGTAATGCGACATTTTCTATTCAGGTGCGCAGATCTAATCTCGTGTTTTTAAATGTCGCGTCTATTAGATTATTTATTTATTATTATAGATATCTACATACATGCTATGTACTTTCAGATACATACCTAGTCTAAACATGGTAGGATTAAATGTTTCATAGGAATTAGTTTGAACCTGTCATTAAATCCTTTTGTATTTAAAAAATAATAACAAGTCCAGTAATATGGACTGCGAACTCAATATTAAACTCTGAATGAATTAAACCGACTCTATGAAGACGTGTCTGCTATTATTCCTATCATGTGTGCTAAAATAATATAATAAAAATAATCAAATGTATTTCTCACCAAACAAATGAATTCATATAAATAGCACCGTTTTCTCTTAACTTATTCACAGTGTAAAATTCAACTGCATTTACTCCACACATATTTACATTCTTCACAGAAAACACAGTTCCTCGGAACGTTACTTTACAAAAACAAGTTTTAAAACTTTTTCAGTTCTATCAATTTTTTTGTCCAGAAATAAGCAATCCCATTTCACTACCAAAGTTTCTAGCCATTATTACGGAGAAAGCATTTTAAAAATGGCACTACGTCCAACAAATAACATCTCTGATTGCCCCGCACTTCAGTTCACTCAGATGAACAATCTAAGTCGCGGCTCCAGAGTTCTTTTCGCGACCGACGACTGGTTTGCTGAAGCTGAAAATCTCCTCAAGGTATACTTTTAAATCTTTTATTATTTCTAATGAATTATCCTGCCACTTACTACAACGAGAGAATTGAACAACTTTTTAATTGCATTTTTTACACATTGAATGAACAACAGGACACTGATCCAGAATGGAAGGAGGGCGTGTTCACCTCAGAGGGAAAATGGATGGACGGCTGGGAGACGAGAAGGAAGAGGATTCCAGGCCATGACTTTTGCATAATCAAACTGGAGTTCCCGTCCGTGATTCATGGCTTTGAATGCGACACCTCTTTCTTCACGGGAAATTTCACGCCTTGCGTTTCCATTCAAGGAGCACGGGTATCCCCTTCAGGTTAGATCCTCACTAAATATACAAACTTAACGGAAGCTCTTCTTGTAACTGCATAAATAGCTAACAATCAATTATTGTACCTGAGCAGATGAGGCTCTGATTCCTCCCAGAAAAGGTGTTCGTGGCCAGTCAGCGTCTTCAGAGGACATGAAGAAGGTCGAGAGAATCAATTCACAGGTTAGCAGATATATACAAATTGATCGGATCCTCAGTAAGTACATTTTTTACTCCAATGGCTTATATTAATAATGCAATACCTGTTAATTAAAGAAATGGAAGACCCTTGTGAGGAAGACGAGACTTGGAGCTGGCTACAGTGACACGTGTCATAATTACATAGCCGTGGAAAACCGTGAGCTGTGGACTCATATTCGCCTAAACTATTATCCCGACGGCGGAGTTGCTAGACTCAGGATACTTGGCAGAGTGCAAAGGTCACTCCAAGACATTTTCAATTCGTCTGCAAATCTCGTAAGTAAATAACATATAGCTAGTAACCTAGCTTTTTTAAAGCCTTGAAAGATATGCTTGAGCACATAGGAGAAAGTAGAAAAAGGATTGGAGTCAAAACATGTCCTTGATTATATTTGATTATGATTTATTATGTATTTTTTCTGTGATTAGGATGGTTGGGTGGATTTGCTGGCAAAGAAGAGCGGTGGCTATTGCATTGGCATGAGTGATGCGCACTACGGCCATCCCAGAAACTTGATCCTCGATGCGAAAACTCATAATATCAGCGACGGATGGGAAACTGCGAGAAAGCTGGAGCGACCTGACATGCTTGAAGGTACACAAAATGTTTAAAAACTATTCTAATTTATCATTAAGATTTTATTGCGATAGTCCTACATTTATGTAAGTTATACGTGAGCCAGCTATTGAAAGTATTTTAAAATGAAATACTTGATCTGTAGAATAAGCCTATTTAAACTTTATTGTGATGTATTTTTTTGTCATTTGCAGTGGATGAAAATGGCAATCTGGAGATGTATGGGTTTGAGTGGGCAGCATTTCGTCTCGGGGTCCCTGGAACAGCCTTCAGAATAGAAGTGGATACTGCGACATTCAGGGTAAGATTTCTTTCTACTTTTCAAACGTGACAATTATATGACTATATGAATTATATGATTATATGACAAACTCATGCAATTGTGCATAAATATATACATGATGTCATACAAAAATGTACACATACCCCTTTACACTTTCCCTTGCAATGCATTTCAATGGATGATATTTTGTATCAACCCGTGGCCATCACACGAAGCACATATCACTTTTGGTTTTTTGCTTTTGGTGACGTCACTTGCAAAGAAGAATAACGAGGAAAGTGAGGAGACGGAAAACGTTTTTACTTGTAAAAGTGCTTTGCAAACTACGTCATTTCATCATCATCATCAACACCGAACCAATAACCTCGGATGGCCGGACCTATAATTTATATACCCTTGTTTTATATGCAATTTCACAGGGGAATTATCCTTACGCGTGTAAAGTGGAGGGGTGCTACTTGAATCGAGACGAGGAACAGGATCAAGGTGAAATTGCATGTCTTGGAACAGGTTTCGATCAGAGCGAGAACTCACCTTGGAGGACTCTTCTTGGAATGACCATGGTATGTCGAATTAAATAGCATTTTAAGCAGCACTGAATTTAGTGAAAACAAAATGTGAACGCCACTGGTATATCAGATAGCTTGATGAAACCACATGACTCATTAGAAACCCCTTTCTCATTTTTATATTTCAGCTCGAATCGGATAAAAATCATAAATTCGATGCTAACCGGTTGGAGCAGATTGGACCCATTACGCACCTCCGTGTAACCATTTATCCAGACGGGGGATTGGCAAAACTGAGAATCTTTGGAGTACCAGCAGCTCTCATTTAAAAATGCAAGGGGGAAGAATGCTGAAATATTTATATAAAACTTTTGAACGTTTCAATTTATTTTCACACAAATCTACACAACTTTAATTTATAAGTACACACCGGTGACTCTCAGCTTATGTATTCCTCACTGACTGAATTTTGTTATCTCATAAATGTAAGTGAAAGGTGTGCGGAGATATGAAGTGCAGTTCTAGAGTACATGTAAGTAGTTATATTTCATAATATTATAATCACATTTGTAAAGCAAGTGGATGAACAAAACTACTATTTTATATTTTTGAGTTAATCGTATGTTTATACAAAGGAAAGCGGAATGTGTAAAATATTGTATTAATAAAGTCTAATTTTGCTACTACGAATCATTAGTCAAGCATTGGAATTGTTTTTCGCTTTTAACTATTATTTTTAAAAACCTGATACGATAGAAAGTTAACTATTTTTATCCACAGGAAGAATGACTGCAGCTCTTTAGATCATGAATAATGCATATAGGTAGGTATGTATGTACATGGAAATTTATATAGTCACTTCATAGGATCATTTAATTTATCATTTTTTATGAATGGGTAACTGTACTTCTTTTCATAAGATCCATGATCCCAATTACAACTTTTTTACAACTACAAATACATACTTACATTATGATTATAGCCTATAATTCATAATATATACCTATGCATTTTGAGCCACCAATTCAATGCAAAGAAAATGAAGGCGAGCATGATCAAATTTATGCACTGCTATGTGCATATTATGGTTTTCGCCTAGTTTCCACTTCAAACAATCAAATTCAAATAATAGATATACAGGCGTTTTTATTCACGCAAGTTCATAAACAAGAAAATATATAACTAAGAATCTTTATGGAAGTAAGATAAGTCAGACTCGTAAACCATAAATCTCAGGTAATTTCCAAACAAGAAAGAGGAAAGCACAACAATTTGTCATTTTATTTAATCCCATCATCACTTATCACAAGACCTACACATTTAATGATTAATGAAGACTAAAAACATATCGCTTGAGACTGATGAGTGATGTGACTAACAGCTACTTGTACATGCTTGTAAGAACACAATAGCACAAAGAGTAGAACAATTAAAAGTTGATCTTGATATGATTGAGTTTCCAATACTAATAGGAAAAGAAGGCCCGGGATAGACCAGCGAGATATTGATCGAATTCTGATGGGTGCGGTTGTACCCACATTGTATACAATTATAACAGGAAGGTGTTTACTCTAAAAAGTGGGACTTGACAATTACAATAGGCCTAACGTCATGATCATTTTACATCAATCAACACTTCATCACAACAAAAACCATCATTTTCATGGGTAATTTTGCACATAAGCTTGTATGTATGTATTTAGTAGCTACTGCTTAACATAATCGTCAATAGCCTCCTCGCTTCATGAAGTGCCCAAGTGATCCCAAAAGTTTAATTTTCTTTCATGGATTATATTATAGTAAGTATTAATAATAATAGTTATTGTTTGTAACTGCAAGGAAAGTTTTGGAGATTCCCGTAGACCCAGTTTTGAGAGAAGTGAGCTGCATACATTGACACTACATATAATACATACAGTGGCGCTGAGAGAACAATTCTCTAATATGCATAACACTACACATCATTATGTATTTTTTTAATGAAATGGACAAATTAGCAGATAGAATTATGATCACTAACATGAGTCATTAAAGCTTTCCTTGCAGTTTTAAAAATCTATAAATTACCTATAAAAACACACCTTGCAAAGGTATGGAAATGGGTGCTGGAAAAACAAAAAAGGGAGAGTTGTCGAGGCTAGTGGCGATGCTTGTTTGCTGCTTGGTAGTAGTGTTTTCTTTCCTACCCTACCTCACTGGCTGGCTAATTTCTCACATGCACACTATTTTCTTACGTTGCCAAAACTTTGTAACAAGAGTAATACTGTAATAATTAACCGCAGGTATTATTTTAACGCTGCTACCACCGATCTGCTAATAATATGTAGCGTAATTCTTAAAATTGAAAGTGATATACCTAGGTACATATACTATTAAAAAAGTGGATTCTATTTGTGCTCACCATCACCACATACATCTTTCCTAAGTCAATTCTCATGTCACGTACTATTTTAACTGTAAACAGTGGATATCATCATAATCATCTTTTTCGCTCATCAAAATTCCCTTTATTCTACTAACTGCATAATTATTTACAACTTGATATAACCCCTTGTGTTAAATACCTAGTATACCCATTATAGCCATGCAATGAGAATGAGATAGAAATATCTGTGAGTACTTCTTCCTACAAATTATTTGTCTCGTGTTGAATTGTTTTAAATTTCTCGATTCTCATCTATTGGCTTTTATAGCTGCTACGAAAGAAATGAAACTATTTTCTTGTGCGTCTGTCTCTGTAGAATGAATGGCAAAAGCGATATTAATGACTCAAGCATAATTTATGTTAGCCTTTTTCTTCACTTTTTCCTTCAACGTGCCACGCGTAACGTAAGAACCATTTAACAACATGCACAGGAATACACATCAGCATATATGTATTTATTAAATGGCATGGAAAAGTGTACATACAATGAGAAAAAGACGAAAATTACAGCCATAGTAACGACGAGACGGCCATATCGGTTGCTTTGTTATCGTTACTGTAATTTTCGTCTTTACCTCATTGTGTACAAATATGATTTGGCACGATTATGATAATTGACACGAATCCAAGATTTTCAGTGCAGTTTTTAAGATCTATCATTTCCTATATAAATGTGATGGAAAGGATGCTGGAAATGGAAAGGGAGAGCTTGATTTGTCCAGCGTCTCACTCCACTGCTTCTTTTACAAAAATATCTATCGTTGCTGCATAGCGAACGGTGACCGTTCAACGGTCGGTGATTGTATGGCACTCACAACCAAGCTATAAAGCAGTGAAGGTGCCTTGGCAGCAGTATTTTATTGTTTCTACATTTTACTGACTCAAGACCTGAACAAAATGAATACTTATATTTTTTATGCTACTTAACTTGCTAACAACGATAATACTACCAAAACTACTACTATAATAACTGCAGATGCTATTTTTAGCATAACTACCACTATTTTAACACCGCTACTTACCACCAATGTATTTTCTTCTCTAATATTAAGCAGCGTACTTAATACTTGTAACAAAATTTAACGTGATAAGCACTAAAAGAAAAGAGGATTCCAGTTGTCCACGTCAATCTCTCCTTCGATTTTCAATTCCGATGTCACGTACCCATTTAACTGAAAACATTTGCCAGCATCATGTTCATCTTCACTCATCAAAATGCCCTTTTTTATTCTACAGAATTGTATAATTATGCAAAACGTGGTTTTTAACTATAGCTACTAGCTACATACATAAGTGAAGAAACTGTCATTATCACTTTATGATATGAAGTTTAAATAAACCTTGTTTATCGTAATTGCAAAATGTAGAACTGGAATGTTTTTTGCAGAAAAGCTGGCGTGTTTGTCTTTCATGATACATGGTTATGGGTGTGATCTGTCATTTCTCTGGTCTAGTCATTGCAAATTGAATTGAAACTATGTTGTCCTTTGAAAACACCCCTACCAATCTGATGTCTTTGAGCCGAGCAAAATTGTCTTCTAGTAGCCAATCATTAGAATGAAAGTTAAAACAAGTTTAAAAAAGAATCACAACAATTAAAGTCATATCATCAATTTAAATACGAGATGGCAGGACTAGGTATATACACATGCATATTCATATAAATCCATGTGCACGATGGTCCTTCATATTGTCTCGTTTTTCGTTGTCATTAAAGTCATTATACTTTTGGAATACAGGTATCTTCAACTCTTGTGACGTCGGTAGTACCAATCCCTTGTCTGTTGCTGCCATCACTTGAGATAATATTTTTATTTTCCTTTACGTGTATACCCTTGTTTACCTGTAAATTCTAGTATTCTAATATCCCAGTGGATGGCTTTGAGGGATTTTTTCCAGGTGTGAATCCATAGAAACCAATATAACCCCCTGTGTTCATGTGATCCTTTCTTGCCCTCATCTTCATCACCTTAGTTTTCAAGAAACAAAATATGGCTGCAATGCATGCGCAGGGGTTGAAGCGATGAAGAGACAAGAGGGTGTAGCTTTGTGTAGCTTACTTTTCCACGCTATCGTATTTACATCTTTTGTCATTAGCTCTTGTGTTACGGTGATACTTTGACGGGGTTTGTTCGCAACCCTTAGCCCCATAGCATGAATGCATACTATATGTATGTATTGTATGTGCAACAATATGAACGATTGGAACGGATTTATAGTATGGCATGATTTTGGTTTACCGTGGCTTAGCGTGACAAGTTTTCACGGAAGAGGAAAAATGAAGATGTCACGTCAGTGTATACAAAAATACACGCATAATGTAAAATCCTGCTCAATTGCCACTATTGTATATTACGAGATAAATACAAAGATTTGCAAACTTCCTCGTGTCCCATTTTTCTCTTAATAATATGCGAAGGTAATTGTGTAGCTAGTAGCAACTACTGCTTTCAAGAGAGATCTTCTTACTTTCTAATTTACTCATATAATCATTTAGTGTAGTTATTTAGTGTAGTTTACTCATATATGTAATCATCATCCGAAAGCACTAAATCCATTTCCTAGTTACTACAAGAAAACAAATATGGGGCATCCTAAGACATCAGTATTGACAAAGCATTTAACCGTGTGAAATGAGCATCTCAATTCCGATTAAGTCATCTTATCATTTTCACACTATAATCAGCTCACGGGTGAGCATTTTGGAGGGCAAAAGGGAATGCAACTCTATATGACAAAGAAGCTCTGTGGTTAGCTGTTGAATACGAGGTCGGTAGGGATCAATATCGTACGACCAACCAGCTTAAATCTGAACACGTAAATTTTGTGGATTAAAGTTTGTTTTCGAAATTCTTACGAGAACAAAAAAGCAAGCTTCTTTCATTTCTTTCTACTTCAAGAAGGTTTAATTTCCATATATATTTAATGAAGAATCTAGATGGCTTTAAGTATATAGTATATTATAGAAAGTATAGTATGTATCAGTTTTTATAGGAAATTTTTACCCCTGATTTCAAATAAGGAGTCGGTTTTGAAATCCGAGATTTATCAAGATGTGATAACGTATCATGATAAGCCTGATGTTTGTCATAATTTAATGAAAATCAGTTTCCATAAGTAAGTTTTACGTCTGATTTAAAATATGGAGTCGGTTTTGAAATCCGAGACTTATCAAGGTGTGATAACGTGTCATGATAAGCCTAAAATTTGTCATAATTTAATGAAAATCAGTTTCCATATGTAATTTTTACCCCTTATTTCAAATATGGAGTCGCTTTTGAAATCTGAGGCTTATCAAGGCGCGATAAGTTGTTATGGAAAGCCTAATTCGTCATAATTTAATGAAAATCAGTTTTTGTATGTAGTTTTGGCACCCCGATTGCAAATATGAAGTAGGGGTTCAAAATTTGAACTTCAAATCCGTGGATTATAATAGTGTTAAAAGGTGTTATGGTAAGCAAAAAATGCATTTTAATGAAAATAACTATAGTTTTGTTCGTTGTCCTCTGATTTCAAATGTACTGTCAGTTTCGAAATTATTGAGTTTGTATTATGATCAGTTTAACCCAGCCGAAAGATCTTAACCCATAAGTTTATACACTTAAGCAAGTTCTTAATTAAAGACTATATTTGCATGGTGTTCATATTGTTTTGCATGAATAGTGTTGTATTTATGACAATGGTTGTGTGTTAGTGTGTTTATTACTCTGTATGGAACGACTGCGTCACCAAATATCTCAAATTGAGATTCTCAATGAACAACTTGAGAAATGAAAAGGTTGAAGAGAGTGCAATGTTCAGTTCGAGATATTATTCTATGGTGATGCATAACATTAATTTAACGATTAAATTAAGGCGCTATTGGCAAAATTATGAAATATGGGTAACTCTTTTTTGCCAACAACTTTCACTTGCTTATTCTCTGTGGGGTCAAGGGATTTAGTACCTTTAGTATTCATAAAGTTTAATAATATTGAATTTCACGTGACCCAAAAAGTCTAAAAGCGTCTAGCACAGCATTTTCCAAGTGCATTAACGATTTGTTTAATAATTATAATGCTCGCATTGCGAGCACGGGTAACCCTAGTTGGTCTACAATTGAACTCCAGTAATTTAATACAGTTCAACCAAAGACTCCCAATCAGTTTCGCTTTTGAATTTCTGTGACGTCGCGTCGTCTGTCTGCTCACCTGTCCATTTCATCATCTCATTTATATGCATTCAGCTGCAGACTAGGGTGAAGGGCGAAAGTCATAGAGAGGTCAGGAAAATGGCGCCAAGCCGAGGACAACGTGTTGTTGTTGACCGAGACTGACCGACTGACAGAATGCCAAAGTGCGTTTCGCTGTCGAGTTGCCTGGTAACCTGCTAATCACCTTTGGACGAATAGGTCAAACCAAATTAACTGTGCCGTTTTTATGCGTGTCTGTTAACCATTTGATAATTTAATTGAGGTAATTAATTTATTCTCCAATGCTATGGCAGTTGGCTGTTGGCTCAGTTAGATTTGAGCGTGGATAATTATGTAATTAATTTTAATTAAATGTTCTCTTTCCAGTTTGATTAGGGGATTGGAAACTGTGGGAAAAAACGCTGTCGTCCGAACAAATAACGGTCAAGGATGAGTGAGTTGGAGCAAACAGCGTGTGGTCTGGATGGAGGGGATGGAGGAGGCGGAACTCGAGCAGAGGGTAAACAGCTGAGTGTCCAGAGTCAAAATGGAGGTGCCGTCGTCCGGAGACGTAAGAGAACTGGAAAAGGAGGTGCTCGTGTTCTGAAAAGTGCACGAAAACGTCCAAGTTTGAAGTCTGAGGATTCTACTGAAGGAGAAACCGAAGCCTCCAAAGCTGTTAAACGGAGTCATGGAATGATTAGGAAGGATTGTGGGAGCCTGCAGCAGGACCCGCAGCCGAAGAAGCCATTGTTCGCTGCAAAAAGACGAAACGTTCGAGTGGTGGAAGAGGTGGCAGTAGTCCCGATAGTCAGCCTTCCTCCAGAAGTAAAAAAAATCATAATAGTAATTCTTTAAATCAGTTTATAATATAATTTAAAGGTGTAAATTATAAATACGATTTTTAATCAATTTTCACAGATTATGGAGATGGTCCTTGGGAAGCTGGATAGTCCTCGGGATCTGCAAACATGTTCCAGAGCGGCTCCGGTCCTTGACAAATTGCTCAAGACAAGGAAGACCACGTATTTATTTCCGGAGGTCAAGTAGCATTTAAGTATTTAAATGATTAGATAACTAACTTGACATTTTTTAATGATTAACTTACTTTCTTTGCTCAGGTCTTGCCCCACATCATCCCGCATCTCCGCCCCAAGGACATCATGACCACCCGGCAAGTCTGCAAAGCTTGGAGGAACTCAATCAACGCATTCATGGAATCTCGACCCTCCCGTCGCCCCTACAACGATGCCTTCTACCACTCCCAAATGGAGTCCCAGCTGGGCAGAATCCGCCACGGAGCCACTCTCCTAGCCAGTTTCGATCCCGAGGTCACCCTTCGCTGCACCGTCCCCACGCTCTCCTCCTTCCACCGATCTTACACCTCCCTCGCCTACCCTTCAACCGGAAATCCCTTTCCGTCCCGCGCCCTCCGCCTTGTGCTCGACCTTGAGGATTCCATGAACTACGGCGCCGTTCGAGCCCAGCTCGCCAATCTCCTCCAATTCCTGACACAGTTCGGACCGCACGTTTGGTACCTCACCCTCCGCGCCCCGCGGAACGCGCCAATGATCTGGTTTCTGTCCTACCTCTTCTCCATCCTTTTCCTCCAGCGCTGCCCCAATCTTCGTACCTTCGCCCTCACAGTTCCCGGTAACTTCATCCTGAGCGAGGAAATGGAGCGCTTGCTCGGTGACGCCATCACCCCCCAACCCTCTCCACCACTTCCCCATCTCCACACTCTCGAAATCATGCAACCGGCCCGGACTCCTCCGCCAATCGCCCGGATGTATTTATCACCTTATCTCACCCAAGTCACAAAGCTCACCACATCCCACTGGTCAAGTTCCTACCCGGACCGGCTTGATAACCTCAAGGAATTGGAAATCCATTGTATTGTCGATAACGCGACCCTGGAGGAGCTGGGAGGATTGAAGGCGCCGTGTGTGGAGAAATTACTTCTCGTCTTCCACTTCCGGATCGTGAAGCCGAGCCTTCTCCTCCGAACTTTGAACGGGTTTCGGAGTCTTCGTCATTTGGATCTGGAATGGGTCGGGAGCGGGATGCGCCGTCCCTGCTTCCGGCGCATTGGACCGCCTCCGAAATTTCGGATGATGACTGGAGTTCATACCGTGCGCATCCGGAACTCGTGGAGTGTCAACTACGCCTTTTTGCAGTGGTTTCCGAACATGAAGTATCTCTTTCTTCACGAGTGGATCCCGAATAATGGGCAGCCGATCAGTCAGGGACCGAGTGCGGCGGTGAGGGAGAGAATTGGGCGGAATGAGGTGGTGGAGATACACAAGTACTTGTACGGGAGTGATGGGAGCATGAAGCTGTCAAATGTCTGGACAAAGTTTCCCGAGCTGAGGACCATCACGCTGTTCAAGTGCAGGGAGCCGACCCAGGAGCAGATGGGGCCGGAAGGGGTTGGACCCCCGAGGAATCGGGAAAAGTGGGGGCAGATTTGGGAAAGGGGAATGGACTTTATGGTGAGATGAAAACTTAATTTGCTGGTATTGTAATTCATATAGTCTGATGCTTTGCCAAAAATATATATTATCTAGAAAAAAATGTGTTCCCATATTTTTATCACTTTACTAATTATGACATAATGAAATTGATGTAAAAATTAAGTTAGAAATAAAATAACATACGAAGGTAATTATGTAGCTAGTAGCAACTACTGCTTGCGAGAGATAATCTTACTTTCCAATTTACTCATATAATCATTTAATGTAGTTTCGAAAGCACTAAATATTCATTTCTTAGTTAGAACAAGAAAACAAATGGGGCATACGAAGACATCATTATTGACACAGCTTTAATAAAACATGACAGCATTTAACAGTTTGCAATGAACATCTCACAACTCCGGTTAAATCATCTTATCATTTCCACAATATAACCATATCCCAAAATTCATTCCATTGTTGCATGTTGACTTCTTCACAAAACTTCGATGCAATAATGCGACAATCCCATAACGGCAATTAGAGAGAAGCGGTTTGAAGCGAGAAGAGTTGTTTTATTATTGGTCATAATACAATTACTTTGGCACTCACCATCACATTGATCTATATCATTCAGTCCCCGTAAAAATTCCACCTACGAGCTGATTTATTGGTATGTATATGAACAATTTGGATGGACGCATATGATTGTGACAACGTTTGACTTGTGCCCTCTACATTTAAGTGTGCCCCACCTGACTGTCCACCAACCAACGTTCATTAAGTTTTGTCACAAAATAATTAACTTCACACCACACAAATATTTGCAGTGGTTGATTATGACGATGACATCGGTTCTACTCGTGTCATTTTCATCCATTTACTCATTGTTTTGTCCCTTTTCTATTCATTGCTCACTGGAATGTGTAAACAAGAAAAATAAAGAAAAAACTACAACAGAAAGAATGAAAGGAAGACAATAAAAAGAGTATATAATAAATAGTTTTGAAAATTGCTCAAGTCATTAAAGCGTACATAGCTATGAAAGCTATGGCTGGAGCAGGAATGATTGCCGTCGTATTGTAACTTTTATATTTCTCCGTATAATCATGACATCAGCCATCGGCATATCGCCTTGAATAGAATTTTTGTTGACGCATCCAATAATGATCAAACGCAAAGAAAAAATTGAATATAAAGTAGGTATGTACTTTAAGCATGTACTTATGCAACACAACGTTACTTCCGTTTAGTTATTAAAACGAATGGCAAAATGTTCATGCGGGATTACAAGATAACTCTAATTACTGTTTTCCTATTATATATGGATCAAAGTGCAAATAAAAATCTTTATTGACATTACTATTCCGACGACAACCATCACCATATCCCCAACAACACGCTTACTCAATATTGTAAGTTACAATTTGTAACAGCAGTAGTGGAATGTACAATAAATGAAAACTACTCATTGTGGAATGTAATGGAAATAAAACTAGTGCTACATACTTGCTCCACTTTCTGTATCTCTCCCTTTGTCTCATTTTCTGGATTTGCTGTCGTGTATGGCAGAGTCGAAACGATGCTTCTTCCGTAAGGTGCTTTCTGATGAGGTAAAAGTGCAAAAAACTGTCCGTTTGCTTGAGACTTACAAGAACCCACAAAAGACATAAACTCACGTTACATAAACAAGAAACTGCGTAAGATAGTTAATCTTTATGTAGAACTAGAGAAGTAGATTGGCAACAATGGAGGTAATGGAACAAGTAAACAGATAACGAAATGAAAGCGGAATGCTATTTTTTTCATGTGCAAAAATACTGGAAGGGAATTAGTTCTTATGGAAAGTTATATAAGGAATTTGAAAGAACAGGCAAGATGATGCAATGAGATACATAACTTATGATGACGAAGATGGAAATGAAGATGGCAATATTATGATGCTATTCTTGCTATATTGTGGATTCCAGAGGTTGGAGGTGTAGTAAATATTGTTTTGGGTCTGTCTGGCTTTTTTATCTACCATCACTGCGGGCTTATAGCTCAAATGGTGATTAAGTCAGAAAAAAAATTTCTGCTTCTTATCTTAATCTCACCTTTTTTGTACCGAAAACACCAAAAAAAGCTAGACAAGAAAGCTAGAATATAAACACACGGTTGATTCTAATTTCGCAGTAACTTTCATGGTTGATCCTCTTCCTTGCAAAAAATTATATGAGCTCCTGTTATAGTGCATAGACCAAGGTAGGTATCTACAATCTACTCTCTAGCGGATTATCATTTTAGAGTATAGCGGGCAACCTCATTTTAACGAAGCAGAGCATTTGATTTGAAAAGCTCTGCTACTCAACTATCGCTAACGAACGTTATATTATAGGTAGGTAGATAAGTGCCAAACATGACTCATGCCTCATTATGGAAAGATTTGTAAATGATAGCTTCCAGGCAGGGAATTGTTTTTGTTCATATAGGTAAATAAGTTAGGTATTACATGTCATTCATTCAGGCATGATTTACCATTCAGGTGTAGTAAATCGTGATTCAGGTATTCATTCGTAATGATAACTCTAGTAACTGGCAACAAAAATACATACATATACATACATACTGGCAATAATGAAATATGTAGCTCATGATTACGCTGGGAACCAACAAAATCTATTTTTAGAGCAAGTAAATTGGTATTAAATATTTAATTATAATCCAAACTAATTTTCTCGTTGGGAAAATAATTACTCGGTGGGATAACGCAGTCTTATTGCTGTCAGTTATCAAAGTAATCATTCCCTGAGCCCTGAACTACCCCGCATCTCGGTACGTGTACGAGGCCCACGTCTCAGAAAACCAGGGAGAGTCCACGTTGGACAAGGAGAGAGGCCCAAGACAAGATGGCCATTTTAGGGTCACCACTTATCCACCACCACCACCACCACCTTATCCACCACTTATCCGGATATTGGACTTGCGCAAATGCTTCTTTTCCTTCCTCCAGCGAGCTATACATGTCTACTCTACTCTACGTTTATTATGTAAGCCATACTACTATCTGCACACAAAGGAAATTTTTACAATTTTCCAAAGCTTACTTACCTACCAACTTTCCCTTGTGCATCTATATGTATAAGGCTTATACTATAAAAGCTAAATAAATGAATTATAAACATCATTTTTTTCATCCTGTTACCAATGTCATATTCCAACAACTGCATAGATTATAATGGATGGTAAAAGATATAAGGAGCGTTATAAGATATAAAAGATATGCAATGAGATAATTACATACAGTGATGATAGTCTTAATTTTATAGATAGGTTTTTAGATAGATATTTCTAATTATAAGGCCCACAAATTACTACGTATATGTCAAAATAACACGTAGTGAGTGGTAATGTAATCCATATCACTATTTAAAATAGGAGTATGCATTCTCTGAATGGAGCCCAGGTGTATCCTTTTACATGTCATTTCTAGGCTGGTGTCCCTTCATCACTCTTCACCGATAGCATCCTTTTCAAGGGATGTAATATGCATGTCAACCAGCAACACATGCCTAGCAATTGTTAACAATGAGCCATCAAATTAAGTTAATTTTAGTAATTTTCTTTAAAAATAAGCCAACGTTTCTGCTTTTGGTAAGTGCAGGTACCTATCAGTGCAAGCGAGGGGAATGATACCTATCATAAATACATTAATCCCGTTTCACTTTCTCCTCAATTAAAATGTATTATACGCAAGGACAAGGGATGCAAGTAAATGTAGGCTCAACTCATCAGTTAAAACAGTCATCATGCTTACCATAGAACTCGTTGTCTGCATTTTTAAAATAACTTGCTAATCATGCAGGCATTAAGTTTAATAGTCAAAAATATAAATATACCTTCTTAAGTAAGTAGGTGGGTAAGTGGTTATTCTGTCATAGGTTGTAGCGTGTGTCACATGAACATTTAAAATGAAAATCTACAAACCATACTCAACATTACGATGGCTGGCTTTTCTTTTACACTTTCATGGATTTGTCCACTTTCGTGTGCGTATGTTATAATGAACTGCATGCAATGTCTTTGTTCACTCTTGCAGTGGGAGCATGAAGCACTCCCCTTTTGATAAGTTATAAAAACTTATAACAAAAATGCCTACAATATTTTTTATTATCTGCAAAACCGCAACAAGTCCTAACTGTTTTACTATATAAACTATATAGCTTTCCATTAAGTCTCAGATGCATGATTTTAGTTTTTAGTCTACTCTTTTGAAAGTCATTGATTGATTGATGAAATATGAATTTGTTGTTACGCTAAAAAATTGCGTGCTACAGGTAAAATATTTGAGAGATGCAGATATTTAAACGACGCTTTCATACAAACAAGTTTCAGGCATGGAGGTGGTGATTTTTAAAAAACTACAATATTTCTACAGACAGTAATAACGCACAACGTAGAAAATGGAAGATTTGAATGCACAGATTGTGCGATGTTTTCATAAAGGCTATATATTATGTAATGCATACAAATTGGTTTTTTAAAGTCTCATCATCTTCATACTAAAAAAGCCGTGTGATTTTCTCATCATTTATAACAACATCATATTATTAGTTTTTATAAAATTATCGCGTAAAGTAACAAATGAAATACATTATAGTATTTATGTAGAAAATGTTGAAATAATTAATTAATATATAATGTGAATAAACTGTACATACATATTTTTTTAGAGATTTTTAAGTACAAATTATTGTTTTTAGTACCAAACGTTCGCTCTTTCTTTCTCTCTCTTAACTTACCATTCTTTTGTGTTTTTTGAACTAGAAAGCAATCATACTCGGAATGCAAACAAATAATAATAGTAACAATAATAAACGTAATACTGAGAAACTCAAGGATTTAAGTAGATGTACTGAAATAACAATAATCGTAATAACAGTTTTATAAACTGTAGTAAAACAATCATGATTTAACGGGTGAGGCAACCATTGGCAAAATCAATCACGAATCACTACACTATATAATACACATAATCATCATACTGCTCGAATTCCACAGGTCGGGGGTAAACACCACACATTATAAAATTATCCGATACAGGAAGTAGGTTAACGCGTGTACATTACCAACGGCAAGCGGTCTCTGACAAGAATAAAGGAACAGTAAAATCAAACAATTATTATTATATTCGATAGCAATGATAATTTATACACTATTTATATACTGATGCGGGATGCGGTTTTTTATCAAGCTAATATAAACTAACTGGCAAGTATATAAGCTCGAATACATTATGAATACTAATAAACTAATAATAGTAACAATAATAATATGTAATATCAGAATAGAAGTTTTAGTTAAAATGGAACAAGTACATAATCATAATTAATTATATACAGACAGATACATAGATACACAACATTCTAAAAATTATTTGTATCGGGGTAGATTTTAATTGCTGAGTGAGAGCAATAACAATGCTTATTATACCTATTGTACTTTTTTTAGAGAAAAATGTGCCACGGTAGAGGCAGATCAGAGAAGAAGCTGCTGCACTGCATAGAAAGAAGACACGGTTTTTTGACACGTTACGTACTATTTGCTTATTGCCTAATTAAGCATAAATTGTTAAAAAACATCTTATACGTTTCACTGCAAGGCCATTGTTGAATTTCAATTTGTTTTAAAATGCAAATGAAAAGCATTCACCGTTTAAAATGAAAGTAATATTACAATGTAACGTATTTTGTAGTAGTAGTAATATCAACTGATACAAAAGGTTATTGAACTAGCTATAAAAAACCGCACGCGCAAGCTCCGTCTCATTCTTTCAGTCAAAATAAAAAGGTAAACCTTTGAACCCATGTAACGAAGAATTGTAAAAAAATAAAAAACGGTCATTAACCGTTAAACCGTTAGGAATTTTCAAAATCTGACATCAGATTCGGTGGTTTGGTGAAAAAACAACCTATGATCATGTGTCACACATGTAGGGTCGAATGTTAAAATTTTAAAGTTGTAACGGTTTTTAACCGTAAAAGGTAACCATTGATACTGTTGCTCAATATTCCTAGCCCTATGGTAATATGTAGTTGCTTGGAAAAATCGGATGCTGAAAATTCCTATTTGTTTAGTAGTAATCGTAAAAAAATGAAAAATAGCCGTTAACCGTTAAACCGTTAGGAATTTTCAAAATCTGACATCAGATTCGGTGGTTTGGTGAAAAAACAACCTATGATCATGTGTAACACATGTAGGGTCGAATGTTAAAATTTTAAAGTTGTAACGGTTTTTAACCGTTAAAGGTAACCATTGATACTGTTATTCAGTATTCGTAGTCATATGGTAATATGTAGTTTCGTATGTTGAAAACTCCTATTTGTTTAGTAGTAATCGTAAAAAAATGAAAAATGGCCGTTAACCGTTAAACCGTTAGGAATTTTTAAAATCTGACTTCGGATTCGGTAGTTTGGTGAAAAAAGACACCATAATCATGTATCATACATGTATGTTGCCATTAAAAAAAAATAAAGTTGTAACCGTTTCTAACGGTAAATGTTAACCGATTTGGCCCAATTTCAATAGGTAAGGTCCTTGGTGTCCAAGGAACCTGTATACCAATTTTGAGTTAAATCGGTCAAAGCGTTCGAAAGATATCGAGTGGACGGACGGACGGACGGACGGACGGACGGACAGACGGACGGACATGGTCCCCTACCCCCAGGTCCCTTGTGTCGTTTTTATAATGTAACTTCGTTACATAATAAATGCAAAATATATCGGTGACGTAAAGTGACGCTATATTAAGTGTTCTACTAACTACCTACTAAACGCCTGAAATTAGGCCAAAAGTGTCTATTAGATAGAAGATAGAAGTAACTAATATTTATTATTGTGAAGAGGCACTCCAATAACGCAAGCTGTTTCAGTATAGGAGCACTATATAAAGGTTACAAAAAACAGGCGAAAATGATTTGTTGTAGAAGAAAGTGAAAGTTGGGTTGATTAACAAATGTTCGTTGTACTATGTAGTTATATAAGGGCCTCCTAGCAGAGCAGAAGTGATTTCTTATTAACGAATAGTTGACAATATATTTTTCATTAGCTCTTTTAAAGAGCCTGAAAGTGTCATTCATCATTTAGCAAGTAATTTCCATCCGTTGTTATCTACACTCTACTTTATGATTTCGGATTCGGAAGAACAGTCAAATTAATATATTGTGGTTAATATTTTGTTTGTTAGTAATTTAAAACAAGTTAATTTAACGTCACGATGTATCTCCGACACGAAGAGTTTTTTCATCTACTCTAACTATGTACAAATAAAATACACATTTATGACATTATCTAGAGATATTCACTTATCTGAGTAATTAAAACGTAATCTAAATACTATTTGCAAGTATGTACACGAGTGAAGGGAAAAGATTCGTTTCCACATTAAATAATACATTTTTAATTCTAATCGATTTTTTTTGAGGATTTCACCTTTTAATCATTCTCCGGCTCTCCGTTCGGCAGCTGGTTTTCGTTATCCTCCTCCTGTTCAATCATTTGACGAATTTCATTCTCATCCGCTTCTCGCTCACTTTCGGCGACCTCAGTTTCGGTGCCTTCCCTGTCGTTCTCCGTTTCATTTCCCTCTTCCTCCCCTTCTTCCTCTTCCTGAGATTGATTTTGACATACAATAGCCTGGAGGATTTGCATCATGTACATCATCGTGGCTCGCTCGTTCTCTGCCCTCTCCCTTTCCATTTCCAGCCATTGTCTTTCAATGTCCACCATCTCTGCAAGGTATTGACCGATTGGGTCATCCATTTGCGTGGAGGAAGCGTTTGTCGCCGTTGAAGCAACACGTGGACGTTTTGCGGCGTTTCCCACTACTACACCTCCTCCGCTTGCGTACGCAGTTTTTACGTAAGGGTTAAAGCTTGAAGAGAAGGAGCGCTTCACAGATCTCACTCCAGGAAGTCCACCATTTCTACCACTGGATCAATTAACAAAAAAGCAGAAGTTAGCAAAATAAGAGAGAAACACTATACATGCCACACACATATATTTAGATAAGGCAGAACTCGCAGCACCACAAATAAATCGGCTTCAACTAACCTGGGAGATTCATCGCCAGCACCCATGTACGAGTCATCATAATCAGAAGCCTCAATATCCTGTTCGTGTTCTGACGGAAGTGAACCATCTTCTGCTGTAATTGATACATTGTCTTCATCTAATTTCACAGCATTTGTTGTACTGTTCCCACCATTACGGCTCACGAAAGACATCGTAGTTACTACAGTTACCGAAAAAAGATAAGAAATTATTTGATGAGATCACAAAGTATTACTTTTCACGTCTACAACTACCAAAAAAGCACAAAACTGATAACATGCACACATGCATGTCGAGTTTCGCGCTCACCCGACTAAAAATTAAAAACTGTCACAACAAATACCATTTGCATTATAATTTCCACTTACCACCATTAGCTTTAGGATTACTCGACGAGTTTTGGGATGCTTTTGCAGCGGAAGAACGAGAACCTGACGCTTGAGCCTCCATCCTTATCGGTGAATTACCTTCACTCAAACTAACACCAGGAGATAAGACATTCATACTCGAGCTGCCGTTGCTTGAACTGTTGCGCACTGTAAAGGATGTAATGTTAGTTTCTGGATTTCCATTAATCAAATGTTGATATTCCTTTACAAAGGCCGTATGAGCCCCAATCCTACTGGAAAATCTAAAAGAAGTGGATTTACAAATGATAGTTTTAAAAATCAGCACTTACATTTTAAATCTGTACGCACACGTACGCCTTGCAGTGTTACTGTATTTACAATGCAAAAAATGGAGCCTTTTTAATCATTTTCAAAGCGTTTTTATGCATACCCTGCACTAGAGTTGCTCATTATCCCTTTGCTACCGTTGTAGTTGGTCGCAAATTTGGCCAATGCAGGACTCAGCTCAATCTGTCCCATCGCAGCTGTCCCGTTCTTCTTCCCGTCCAGCACCTCTCCAATGAGTTTGTAGTAGGGAAAGTTAAAGCTGCGGTAGTCTTGCTTCGACTTTCGGATGCGATAAAAGATTGATGTCAAGTTTTGAATACGGTTTTTGCACTGAGTCGCGGTCCGGACGTGACCCATCTCGTGCATTGAGTATGAAATGGCCTCCCAGACTCTGAAGTTCCTGAAGTTGTGCTTCATCTGCCACTGCATTTCCGGACTCGCCCAGATTTTCAGCAGATCAAAGGTCTCCTTGAGTGTAAAATTATTGCTTCTCGCGCGTCTGGATGCGAGGTACATGGCGTCGTCCTGACTGCCATGTCTGGTGTCATTCGCGGCGGCGAGAAAGTTCATGGTCGAGACCATGCACCGGTTGCCCATCAGCTTTGCCATGTGATGTCTCCTTTGGGATGACCTTCCTTGAATGAGGGCGAGCTGAGTGGCTGCGATAGTCGTGGCTATGTTCAAGACTCGAGATGTTCGGAGGGGATTTCCAGAGTTCTCTGCTTGGTTTAACGAGACAGAGTCTTGCCCTTGGTCTTCCTGTACAAACTCCCTGAAAATGACAAACAGATGATTTCCATTAAATGATAAAATCAAAAATCAATCAAACTGATCCTTGGTTTAAAGTTTAATCTACTCATAATATTTTTACAACATACATAGCGGCTGTAGCTGAATTGCTCAATAATCAAAAACGGAAGCTTGTGTTCCGGAAACTATCGCGTAATTTTTTTTACAAGAGCAGCAATCAGAGACAATGTATAAAATACAAAGTAGTAGTTAGAGCCCAAAAGAGAACAGTTTCAGCAATACCGAGACCGCTAAGATTATTCGGCGTACGTCTACTTGATCAACTCAAAAAACTTCCGTCTAACAACAAAAAACTAAACAAAATAGTAAACAATTAAAAATTAAATCATTGAATATAATAATATATCGATAACAAATTAGCAGAAAGTCGTAGTACAAAGTAAATTACGCAATGATATTTACAACACAAAAGTGAGTAGAGATAAAAGATCAGCAGCAGATCTCACATGATATCTCAGCACTTCAACAGCTACTCTTACATCACAACTCACAACAGCTCAACAACGAAAAGATGAGATGTGTGGATGGAGGAAGCTGCTGGATGAAGTTGTGCTTGGTGCTTTGCTTTTTTGATGCGTCAATCTTGTGCATTTTACGCTCATTGTTTTCTCACCGCTCTTTAAACTAAACCAGTAGTGGTGCGGAAACAGCAAAAGTAAGTAATTTAACTGGAGCTGTTTGCCTTAGTATACTATACGCGAGACGCATATTTTCTAAATGTCATATAACATGTTGCATGAAGTCAAGCCACGTTTTATTGCATTTTGTAATCAAGTCACGGTGGCAGTTTTTTGCTTTAATTACAACAATTACATGTTGCATAGATTGATTTCAACAGGAATTGTACTCACAGGCTGTGAGTCACAGCAGCAGTGTACTTACAAATTGTGTATCTACAAGTCCTAAAAGTCCTAAAACTGTTTTGCGAAATACGGGTTTCCTTATTTCCAGTAACAGATACATAATATTATTATTTTTATTATTATTATGTTTTTGAAGCTCATTGATTGATTGATGAACTCATACAAACAAGTAATCAAAGTTTCAGGCATGGAGGTGGTGATTTTTAAAAAACTACAATATTTCTACAGACAGAGTAATAACGAACAACGTAGAAAATGGAAGATTTAAATACATAGATTGTGTCTGTGTGAATCACACACTGTGATGTTTTCATAAAGGCTATGTTATGTAACGCATGTAAATTCCTTTTTAAAAAAAAGTCATCATCTTCATACTACATTTATAGTATTTTTACTGGCATGCATAAGAATAATATATTAACTTCCATACGAAAAGATCATTGCATAAACAAAGTAATAAAAATTGCATTATTAAACTATATGCATATATGTGTACTGTATTGCATTATTACTTGGGTGAACAAACAGATAAAGTAAGTTTTTTAAAAATGAAATGATGGCTTTCATTTATCAACAGATTATTTTAACATGATCAATAACTTGATGTCTTATGCATTATACAGCAAAAATGTAACCACGATGATGAACTTATCCTAGTGCATATACATATACTGTAGCGTTGAGAGCTTTCGTTGAGTTGAACAAGAACGTTCGTTTAATCCACTCAAGGAACTGATTAAAACAGAACACTACTTTTGAAAAGATTTTGAAAGCAAGATATAACGCGGCTGACAGTGAAAGCCCCACGCCCAGCGCAATAAAAATTAGATGACATTTTACTATTAGAGTAATGGGCACAATGTGGAAAGCCGAAAGTAGGTTAAGGTCAAGGTCAATTTTTTGCTTTTGTCTAAAATGATCACGACTTTTGAAACGTTGGATGGAAATTCTAATTTTGAAAGATTAATGCAAACTTATATCGTGGTAATGAAAAAATGTTGGAAATTATCAGAGAAAGGATTCAGTTTGTGCTGATACGATACTATTGAGGAGAATTATTGTTATCAATTACATACTTAAGCTATCATGCTATTATGCAAGATGTCAAACTGCAGTTTTTATTTCATTTCCCATTAGTTTACGCAGAGTTTTACAGTAAAATGCTTAGATAATTAATATAAAATGATAATACTGTTTATCTTATGGAGAAATCCTTGCTGTCTCAATACACATTTGATTTAGTCAGAAATAGCACTTTCACCATGACTCGTATAGCTTTCCCTTGACCTGCAAATTGAACATAATCACTTACCTTCAGTTTCAGACTAATCAGCTTTCGATATACCCAGGTAGTATTCCTTACTCCTATACTAATTATGGTAATGTAGCTACTCACGTGCAACGCTTAAGGCTATTATATGCCAATGAGTGCGCAATTCATAAATCGTTTGCGTAATGTTCGTAATAATAGCATATGTAAGAAATTTTATTCTGGTATACATGGCACGTGGAGAAAGCAATGTTTTAAGTATGGGAAGTCTCAGCAGTGGTTCATTATCACCACGTAATTTGCTTTCCTTTGAGGATCCCTAATCTTTACATTTAATTGAACGTTTATACGGAAAATGCAACAGTGAGTCTATGTAAATTCCTATAATATTTCATATCGAGAACGAACGGAAACTTATTGTAGACTTACACTTTTAATTTCCCAAGTCTTTCTTTAGCTGTCGAGTGGACATCTCACAGTTTATGTAAAAACTCAGCTTGGCTTTTTGTGTCTTCAGACATGCATGTTTTCTTCTATTTCTTAAGCGAGTAATTTAAAACGAGGAAAGGACGAATATCTACCTAACCACACACCACAATCGCTAAGAGCATAGCTACTGGCTACTACACAAGAATAATGTGTTTACTTCCATAGTAACTGAGCATGGCATTAACAAAAGTAATATAAATGACATTGAACTAGGTATATGCGCATATGTATTTATGTAAGTGCGGCACGATAAGTTGCGCGAACAAACAGATAAAGCAAGTTTTCGAATGAAATGATGGCTTTGATTTATTAACTGATTATTTTAGTACGATAAAAAACTGGACGTCTAGCGAATTACACGACAAAGACTTAGCCGGCATGATGATCTAATCCTGCCGTATATATACTGTAGCGTTGAGCCATGAAACCAGAATGTTCGCTTACTCCACTCAATGGATTTCTTAAAGAATGATAGATAGATTACTTTTGGCAAGTTTTCCGTAAGAAAAAACACGGACCCCAGTGAAAGTCCTACGCCCAACGCAATAAAGATAACAATCGTGTTTCCGTGCAGAGATAGTTCAAACTCTGATGTATTATACGCAAGGACAAGGGATGCAAGTAAATGTAGGCTCAACTCATCAGTTAAAACAGTCATCATGCTTACCATAGAACTCGTTGTCTGCATTTTTAAAATAACTTGCTAATCATGCAGGCATTAAGTTTAATAGTCAAAAATATAAATATACCTTCTTAAGTAAGTAGGTGGGTAAGTGGTTATTCTGTCATAGGTTGTAGCGTGTGTCACATGAACATTTAAAATGAAAATCTACAAACCATACTCAACATTACGATGGCTGGCTTTTCTTTTACACTTTCATGGATTTGTCCACTTTCGTGTGCGTGTGTTATAATGAACTGCATGCAATGTCTTTGTTCACTCTTGCAGTGGGAGCATGAAGCACTCCCATTTTGATAAGTTATAAAAACTTATAACAAAAATGCCTACAATATTTTTTATTATCTGCAAAACCGCAACAAGTCCTAACTGTTTTACTATATAAACTATATAGCTTTCCATTAAGTCTCAGATGCATGATATTATTTTTTAGTCTACTCTTTTGAAAGTCATTGATTGATTGATGAAATATGAATTTGTTGTTACGCTAAAAAATTGCGTGCTACAGGTAAAATATTTGAGAGATGCAGATATTTAAACGACGCTTTCATACAAACAAGTTTCAGGCATGGAGGTGGTGATTTTTAAAAAACTACAATATTTCTACAGACAGTAATAACGCACAACGTAGAAAATGGAAGATTTGAATGCACAGATTGTGCGATGTTTTCATAAAGGCTATATATTATGTAATGCATACAAATTGGTTTTTTAAAGTCTCATCATCTTCATACTAAAAAAGCCGTGTGATTTTCTCATCATTTATAACAACATCATATTATTAGTTTTTATAAAATTATCGCGTAAAGTAACAAATGAAATACATTATAGTATTTATGTAGAAAATGTTGAAATAATTAATTAATATATAATGTGAATAAACTGTACATACATATTTTTTTAGAGATTTTTAAGTACAAATTATTGTTTTTAGTACCAAACGTTCGCTCTTTCTTTCTCTCTCTTAACTTACCATTCTTTTGTGTTTTTTGAACTAGAAAGCAATCAAACTAAGCAATCGTAGTTTTTAATTGCTGAGAGCAATAACAATGCCTATTATACCTATTGTACTTTTTATAGAGAAAAATGTGCTACGGTAGAGGCAGATCAGAGAAGATGCTGCTGCATTGCATAAAAAGAAGACACGGTTTTTTTTGACACGTTACGTACTATTTGTCTATTGCCTAATAAAGCATAAATTGTAAAAAAAATCTTATACGTTTCACGGCAAGGCCATTGTTGAATTTCAATTTGTTTTAAAATGCAAATGAAAAGCATTCACCGTTTAAAATTAAAGTAATATTACAGGTAGTTATGCATAATGCTGTGCACTAGAATGTAACGTATTTTGTAGTAGTAGTAATATCAACTGATACAAAAAGTTATTGAACTAGCTATAAAAAACCGCACGCGCAAGCTCCGTCTCATTCTTTCAGTCAAAATAAATGCAAAATGTTTCGGTGACGTAAATTGACGCTATATTAAGTGTTCTACTAACTGCCTACTAAACGCCTGAAATTAGGCCAAAAGTGTCTATTAGATAGAAGATAGACGTAGCTAATTTTTTTTATTGTGAAGAGGCACTCCAATAACGCAAGCTGTTTCAGTATAGGAGCACTATATAAAGGTTACAAAAAACAGGCGAAAATGATTTGTTGTAGAAGAAAGTGAAAGTTGGGTTGAATAACAAATGTTCGTTGTAGTACGTGGTTATATAAGGGCCTCCTAGCAGAGCAGAAGTGATTTCTTATTAACGAATAGTTGACAATATATTTTTCATTAGTTCTTTTAAAGAGCCTGAAAGTGTCATTTAGCAAGTAATTTCCATCCGGTGTTATCTACACTCTATGTTCGGATTCGGAAGAACAGTCAAATATATTGTGGTTAATATTTTGTTTGTTAGCAGTTGATAACACAATAATATGATATTTTTAATAAAAATAATATAAAACAAGTTAATTTAACGTCACGATGTATCTCCGACACGAAGAGTTTTTTCACCTACTCTAACTATGTACAAATAAAATACACATTTATGATATTGATATTGATATTGCTTTTATTTACGTGTATTCATGTTTCAACAAACGCTGATTTCCAACAACAACACGTGAAGTCTCCTACGCATAATATTACATGATGTTTGATAATATTGTTTTAAAACTACAATAAGATTTAAAATCACTAGAGAGAGATTATCAAGAGATATTCACTTATCTGAGTAATTAAAACGTAATCTAAATACTATTTGCAAGTATGTACACGAGTGAAGGGAAAAGATTCGTTTCCACACTAAATAATACATTTTTAATTCTAAAATCGATTTTTTTTGAAGATTTCACTTTTTAGTCATTCTCCGGCTCTCCGTTCGGCAGCTGGGTTTCGTTATCCTCCTCCTGTTCAATCATTTGACGAATTTCATTCTCATCCGCTTCTTGCTCACTTTCGGCGAACTCAGTTTCGGTGCCTTCCCTGTCGTTCTCCGTTTCATTTCCCACTTCCTCCCCTTCTCCTTCCTCTTCCTGAGATTGATTTTGACATACAATAACCTGGAGGATTTGCATCATGTACATCATCATGGCTCGCTCGTTCTCTGCCCTCACCCTTTCCATTTCCAGCCATTGTCTTTCAATGTCCACCATCTCTGCAAGGTATTGACCGATGGGGTCGTCCATTTGCGTGGAGGAAGCGTTTGTCGCCGTTGAGGCAACACGTGGACGTTTTGCTGCGTTTCCAACTACTACACCTCCTCCGCGTGCGTACGCAGTTTTTACGTAAGGGTTAAAGCTTGAAGAGAAGGACCGCTTGACAGATTTCACTCCAGGAAGCCCACCATTTCTACCACTGGATCAATTAACAGAAAAGCAAAGGTTAGACGCAAAATAAAGGAGAAACACTATGCATTCTAAACACTTAATCTACGAGACGACAGCACAGACAAATCTGCCTCAACTAACCTGGGAGATTCATCACCAGCACCCATGTACGAGTCATCATAATCAGAAGCCTCAATATCCTGTTCGTGTTCTGACGGAAGTGAACCATCTTCTGCTGTAATTGATACATTGTCTTCATCTAATTTCACAGCATTTGTTGTACTGTTCCCACCATTACGGCTCACGAAAGACATCGTAGTTACTACAGTTACCGAAAAAAGATAAGAAATTATTTGATGAGATCACAAAGTATTACGTTTCACGTCTACAACTACCAAAAAAGCACAAAACTGATAACATGCACACATGCATGCCGAGTTTCGCGCTCACCCGACTAAAAATTAAAAACTGTCACAACAAATACCATTTGCATTATAATTTCCACTTACCACCATTAGCTTTAGGATTACTCGACGAGTTTTGGGATGCTTTTGCAGCGGAAGAACGAGAACCTGACGCTTGAGCCTCCATCCTTATCGGCGAATTACCTTCACTCAAACTAACACCAGGAGATAAGACATTCATACTCGAGCTGCCGTTGCTTGAACTGTTGCGCACTGTAAAGGATGTAATGTTAGTTTCTGGATTTCCATTAATCAAATGTTGATATTCCTTTACAAAAGCCGTATGAGCCTCAATCCTACTGGAAAATCTAAAAGAAGTGGATTTACAAATGATAGTTTTAAAAATCAGCACTTACATTTTAAATCTGTACGCACACGGACGCCTTGCAGTGTCACTGTATTTACAATGCAAAAAAATGGAGCCTTTTTAATGATTTTCAAAGCGTTTTTATGCATACCCTGCGCTAGAGTTGCTCATCATCCCTTTGCTACCGTTGTAGTTGATGGCAAACTTGGCCAATGCTGGACTCAGCTCAATCTGTCCCATCGCAGCGGTCCCGTTCTTCTTCCCGTCCAGCACCTCTCCAATGAGTTTGTAGTAGGGAAAGTTAAAGCTGCGGTAGTCTTGCTTCGACTTTCTGATGCGATAAAAGATTGATGTCAAGTTTTGAATACGGTTTTTGCACTGAGTCGCGGTCCGGTCGTGACCCATCTCGTGCATTGAGTATGAAATGGCCTCCCAGACTCTGAAGTTCCTGAAGTTGTGCTTCATCTGCCACTGCATTTCCGGACTCGCCCAGATTTTCAGCAGATCAAAGGTCTCCTTGAGTGTAAAATTATTGCTTCTCGCGCGCCCGGATGCGAGGTACATGGCGTCGTCCTGACTGCCATGTCTGGCGTCATTGGCGGCGGCGAGAAAGTTCATGGTCGAGATCATGCACCGGTTGCCCATAAGCTTTGCCATGTGATGTCTCCTTTGGGATGACCTTCCTTGAATGAGGGCGAGCTGAGTGGCTGCGATAGTCGTGGCTATGTTCAAGACTCGAGACCTACGGATGGGATTTCCTCCAGCGCGCTGAACGACCAGTCGTACTGATTTTCGTGGCTCCTGGCTCCGTTCGTCCAGATATTCTTCAGAGTCCTGGGCTTGGTTTAACGAGACAGAGTCTTGCCCTTGGTCTTCCTGTACAAACTCCCTGAAAATGACAAACAGATGATTTCCATTAAATGATAAAATCAAAAATCAATCAAACTGATCCTTGGTTTAAAGTTTAATCTACTCATAATATTTTTACAACATACATAGCGGCTGTAGCTGAATTGCTCAATAATCAAAAACGGAAGCTTGTGTTCCGGAAACTATCGCGTAATTTTTTTACAAGAGCAGCAGTCAGAGACAATGTATAAAATACAAAGTAGTAGTTAGAGCCCAAAAGAGAACAGTTTCAGCAATGCCGAGACCGCTAAGATTATTCGGCGTACGTCTACTTGATCAACTCAAAAAAACTTCCGTCTAACAACAAAAAACTAAACAAAATAGTAAACAATTAAAAATTAAATCATTGAATGTAATAATATATCGATAACAAATTAGCAGAAAGTCGTAGTACAAAGTAAATTACGCAATGATATTTAGAACACAAAAGTGAGTAGAGATAAAAGATCAGCAGCAGATCTCACATGATATCTCAGCACTTCAACAGCTACTCTTACATCACAACTCACAACAGCTCAACAACGAAAAGATGAGATGTGTGGATGGAGGAAGCTGCTGGATGAAGTTGTGCTTGGTGCTTTGCTTTTTTGATGCTTATGCTTTGATGTGAAACTTATGCACTACGCTAATTGTTTTCTCACCGCTCTTTAAACCAAACCAGTAGTTGTGCGGAAACAGAAAAAGTAAGTAATTTAACTGGAGCGGTTTACCTTTTATTATTATTATGCTAGTATACTATGTGTTTTCCGCGAGACGCATATTTTCTAAATGTCATACAACATGTTGCATGAAGTCAAGCCACGTTTTATTGCATTTTGTAATCAAGTCACGGTGGTAGTTTTTTGCGTTAGGCTGTGAGTCACAGCAGCAGTGTACTTACAAATTGTGTATCTACAAGTCCTAAAAGTCCTAAAACTGTTTTGCTAAATACGGGTTTCCTTATTTCCAGTCGCAGATACATAATATTATTATTTTTATTATTATTATTATGTTTTTGAAGCTCATTGATTGATTGATGAACTCAATGCAATTGTTGTTATGCAAAAAATGGTGAATGGATGGATAAATATTTCAGAGATGCGGATATTTAAACGACGCTTTCATACAAACAAGTAATCAAAGTTTCAGGTATGGAGGTGGTGGTTTTTTAAAAACTACAATATTTTGACAGACAGAGTAATAACGAACAACGTAGAAAATGGAAGATTTAAATACATAGATTGTGTGATGTTCTCATAAAGGCTATTACGTTATGTAACGCATGTAAATTCCTTTTTTTTTTAAAGTCATCATCTTCATACTACATTTATAGTATTTTTACTGGCATTCACAAGAATAATATATTAACTTCCATAGGAAAATATCATTGCATAAACAAAGTAATAAAAATTGCATTATTAAACTATATGCATATATGTGTACTGTATTGCACTATTACTTGGGTGAACAAACAGATAAAGCAAGTTTTTTAAATGAAATGATGGCTTTCATTTATCAATAGATTATTTTAACATGATCAATAACTTGATGTCTTGTGCATTATGCAGCAAAAATGTAACCACGATGATGAACTTATCCTAGTGTATATATACTGTAGCGTTGAGCTTTCGTTGAGTTGAACAAGAATGTTCGTTTAATCCACTCAAGGAACTGATTAAAGCAGAACACTACTTTTGAAAAGATTTCTGCCAGATATAACCCGGCCGCCAGTGAAAGCCCCACGCCCAGCACAATAAAAATTACGATCATGTTTCCGCTCAGGGATAAAATAAACTCTGATGAGAGTTCATCTGAATCATGACCAGCAAGCCCATTTTTCATCCGAAACTCCTTTTCTTCCTCTCGGAAGCGTGAGTACTTGCGTCTGTTTACACTCTCATTGAGTGTAAGCAGTTTACATGCGTGCAAGTGTTTATTCATACGTGAGTAGGTAAGTACTTCAAAACCAGAAAATGATAAATATGTAATTAACTGTCCATTACAATCTATAACAACAGTTAGCTAATGGCATACATAAGAAAAATATATTTACTTCCATAGTAACGGAGCATGGTATGAACAAAGTAATATCAATCACATATGAAATAGGTACATTACGCATATAATATACTTAAATAGGTACGATAACTTAAATGAATGCACAGATAAAGCATCAGTTTTCTAATGATTTACCAATTAATAATTTTAATAGGATTATTAACTTGTCCTATTGTGCATTGCACAACAAAAGTGTAGCCAAGATGATGAACTGATCCGACCGTATATATACTGCAGCATTGAGTCATGTAACCACAACGTTTGCATAATCCACTCAATGCATTTATTAAAGATGGATACTGATGCTACTTTTGGAACCATTTCTGCAAGAAATAACATAGCCCCCAGTGAAAGTCCTATCCCGAATGCAATAAAAATCACAACCGTGTTTCCGTGCAGAGAAAGTGTAAACTCTGATGAAAGATCGTCCGAGTCGTGATCTGCCAGCGTGTTTTTCTCTCGAAAAGCCTTTTCTTCCTCTCGGAAGCTTGAGTACTTGCGTCTGCTCACGCTCTCATTGAGATGATTGAAAATTCCCGATGTGAAAATGGATTTAAATCGACCCAAAACTCAGGGATCTCCCCACAAGGCAAAAACCCATCCAGTGTTATGAGAACCGATCCCTTCTTTACTTTTCGAAACCATTGGTGATGATGCCGACCATTTGTTGGTCATTGCTTCCCGTCTAAAACTTGGTTCCCATTCCTTTAAATCATGCGACCACGCAACAAATGCCGTTCTATTACAAATGTCAGGATTCCAGGAGAACTCAACCATCATGTCAGCCGTCCACATTACTATGTACTTGGACTCCGAAACACGAAGTATCAAACTATGCTCTCTTGTGCCATTGAATCGAAATGGTTCGTAGTTTTCGAGAAATACGCCAAAGCTTGTTGAATGGGTGAACTTTAAAATTTTCTTCGTTTTAGTTTCATTGAAGCGAGGATCGTTTCTTTGTAAAGGCATCACATTGGATAATTTGAAGTTACCCCTCATAATAATAGTGTAATTTCTGTTCAAGATCTCCTCAAAGGTTTCGTAAAACACCGTTTTCTTGGGTGCAGATAACTCGCCGATATTGTCGCCCAGGTAGAAATAACCAATGATAAAAACGCATACTGTCCATAGTTGAACGGACATTTTGAATCGTGCCACTTCACGTTCTGTGGGTTGAAAAAGAAATATTCCTATAACGACCAGGATTGATTCCAGATACTCATGTAAGCGAACAGATTCCATGAAGACTTTGACGGAGTTGTCGTTATCTTTGTGATGCACGACAACCATCAATATAAACAGGGTTATTACAAGAGACCACACTGGCGCATCAAAAGCAGAAATGAAACCTTGGAAAGAAATCCTTTTTTCAACGTAGCCCCCATCGCATGTAATGAATTGCATGAAGACCTGATCGGTTATCAACGTTGCACCTGAGTTGACGTCCATGTATAATCTTGGTACATCATCGAACAATCCCTTAGATTTACTCGTAATAATTTGCATGCGAAGAGAAGCGTTTGCAGGTGCGCCAGCATGAAAGATTTCAAGGTTCAAGTCAGGATCTGTTGAATTTGGAATGAATTGTTTGACCGTACCTCGCACATGGTTGAATTTGTATAGCTCAACTTTGCTAGCGATAACTGCTTTGTCAAGATAAGAATATCCACGGGTCAAAATGTGCCTCACAGTTTTACGGTTTATTAGATTCCATCTAGATTTACTTTTGCAGTACTGACAATATGAATATATTTTTAAGTCATGCGGATACTGCGTTTCTTGTATGGGAACAAATACTAGAATTTTATGAAAGTAGACTTGGTCCAAACCGTTCCCAAAATCTATTTCTTTGGCAAAATTACTGGCCATATTGAAAATCTGACGTTGTTCCTCTTCTCGGCCTTGCTTGACCTCCATTAAACTAATGTGGGTGTCGTAAAATCGCGCGTATGCGTCACACAGGACCTGCTCTCGCTCAGCAAGCATCAACCGAAGTAAGCTGTGTTCTTTCAATGGGTTTAACAGATATCTAGTAAACATAGTTTCAAGATGTGCCTCCCACCAGAGTTTTGTAAAGTTGGAGGGGTCGTAAATGTTTGGAAATACGTGAACGTGTAAGACACGAACAAATCCAGAGGGTGCCGGAACTGGATCTGGTTCCACTTGGCTGGCGGCCATCAAGTCTTCAAATACTTCCAGTCGCTTCATCGATATTAATTCTGGTCCTCGTTTCCAGGTTGTGGAAATTACGTTTGTGCTAAATTCTAGACCGGTTGGTTGCAGGTCGCAATGATTTGGGTTCATGAAATGAATGAGGACTGGGGCGATCTCTGGAAAGAGAAAGTTTTGTAGGGCGTTTGTAATGAGCGTTGGTTTATGGAAATTGAAACCTTTCTGGTCATCACAGTAAGCTCTTTTGTATGCTGTTGCTATACTCATGGTTATTACAGCAGATGATAAAATCCAGGTAGTGAGCAATGATTTTGCACAGGAGGTCGCCAATTTTGTTACCATGATAACTTGTGTGCGAAATATGTAAGCCCAGAAGAGTAGCACAAGTGGAGTATGTCAGGTTTAAACAAGAGCTCAAAACGCAATACTTGACCATCTGAACATTTCCACCAAGCCAGTGTTTAAAATGTGCGTAAGTGCTTATCTTATGTGCTAATCTTTACATAAACCCTAAATTCATTACTTCCATCTTCTAGATTACTTTTTCTGTTATAAAATATGATATGTATAATCTAGTAATTCTTGTTACGTAGGTAGCCTACCAGAAATAGAAGCAATACTGACTGTTAACGAATATAATTTTCAAAAATAAATTTTGTTTATGCAAACCAGTATAATTTTACTTCAATTCCTACTCGTGTGTGTAATTGCGCATTACACTCTCTTGCCTAATTAAAAAAATTATGTGTCCAAAGGAGCTACAGATCTCGCATTACCCAATACGCTTTATTTAGCTCTTAACGTAACTGGACAAGACTGAGGACGCATAATATTAGTTATATCGCTTCAAGCTTATCCAACTAACAACGCAATAATAACCACTGCTCTTGAGTGAAAACTAATCAATCTTTAATTTTAGCTAATGTTCCTTTCTCCTATACTTAACAATTATGGTGTATTGTGCATCAATACCGATTGACACTATTTGGCATTTTAGGAATATTAAACGTTATATTATTAGAGTATGGAAAGTACTCCATGGGAAGCCGAAAGTTATTTAAGGTCATGATAATTATGTACTTCCATTTAAAATGGTTCCGATTTAAAATAATGATGAAAAGGTTTATTGTGGAAGACTACATGCAAACATATAAGCAGTAGAAATAAAAAATTGTTGGTAACTTTACTTGAGAGAATAATTATTGTTCTCTGTTACAAAAAGATCAGACCATTAACTTTCAAAAATAGGCTATGCGAGATGTCAAACTGTAGTTTATATTTCCTTTCTCACACTTTTGGGCACAAGTGTCTGACTTTGAGTTGGCTTTCTCACGTTTTTTGCATTTGTCTCATTTGGCTTTCTCGCACATTGGCAAGTGTCTTACTTGGTTTCTTATGAGTCGATATATACCGCTCCTTTATCGCCACTAGTTTCGCATAAAAGCAGATAAAACGTAAGACAAGACATGTAAGCATTAAAGTAGTAAAGTATGTGTATCTTTTGCATGCTCTTCTTCCAATACAACCGGCTTGACTTCGTATCCCTGTCCGTCTGTTCTGTATTCTTCAAAACTTGTACTTTCATTTCAAGCCAAAATAATTAAAGACACTGTTCTCAAGTTTCCATAAAATTTCTTTGAAGTTTGCTATTCATGTAATAAATTCGTGTCTGTATATAGAAAATAGCAATGCTAATGCTAATAGCATTATGCTATTATAGCATAAGTGTATAGTTGAGGCTTTCCCTCTGTCGTTACGAAAAGTCGCAATGCCGCAAATGCATCATGTTTACAAAACATGTATACCTACTAAAAGCTTAATAGAACCCTTATATGGTAAAATAAGGTTGGCTTGTGGCGACTATATGACTATTATCGCGAAAAGATATATGGGCATAGCCCACACACGCAAACTCACTGCGTTAAAGATTACACACATCTTCCTCCTTTTATCTTTTCCCTTTTACATAATACGATCAGAGAATCAATGTCCACTGGATAGTGGAAATCTTCCAGGTGGACAAAAGTGGAAATTTCCACTAAAATTGAGGTGGACAGTGGAAGTTTTGATACTATATGTATACTGTCCACTGGACAGTCCACTTTTGTCCAGGTGGAAATTTCCACTGAAATAGGGGTGGACGGTGGAAGTTTTGATTCTTTGAATACGATAAGAAACAATATCGCATTATTTTTTTTATGAAAAGGGAAGTCAACCGGTCAACGCTACTTCTTGCGTGGTCTCCTTAGTTTGCTATTTTGGGCAAGAGTAAAGAACTTTCATTTAGATTCATGCAGTTAGATTCTAGTTTTAAAAACATGTTTCATATAAAAAGAGATGGTATTTGGAGGTATATATCAATCTATATACCACACTGAACGAATGGATTACTACACAAATCTGGGTGGCAAATACAAGGGCTACAGGCAATAGCCTAGGAATATGCAAACCGGTAAATGAGCCGCCCAAACATGTGCGTTATGGCTTTTATAAAAGCAGATGAGACAAAGAATGAAAATATTTTTGTGATTAAGATACCACACTTCTCTGATAAGATTTCGTGTCCCACAAAAAAGGTAAATTTTTTACTCTCACTTTCTCTTCCACATACCTACATACACAAGTCCATCAGATGATGATGCCTACATGTCTTTGTCATGCTTCTTATTGCTTGTTCGTGCAGACTACCACTTGAAATATTTTCACAAAAATTATCCAGTGTCTCAAAATTGTTGTAAACCAATAAAAAATGGCTGTGCCAATGCAATACAAAATATATATAATTTTATTTGCGGAAATGCATCATCAGGGAAGAAAATGTTCATTATGCATTATTTCATTCATTCTCCCTCACTACACCTACTATACTCAATACGCATCATGGGTTCATACAAACGTGTACATTTTAACTGTAAGTAATTATTTATGTACTTTAAAATGAGGAAACGGTTATCTATATGAACCACCCCGTCAGTTTATAAGCGCATAGAAAATCGAACACATAGGAATGATATGCATATACTTCCGTAGTAAAGTGTGAACAAGGTAATATTATAGGTGACATATAAACTTATACCTATACATATACTGTAACATTTGTTGAGCGAACAAACAGTTAAACTTTAACTGTTAAAGCATGAAAACTTTGTAATGAACTCATGGCTTTTACTGATTAAATCTAATTACTTCAGTAGTATAGTAACTTGTCTTGTGTATTCAACAGCAATAATATAGCCACCATGACGAACTGACTTTAAAATAAATGTGTCGTAGCGTTGAGCCTTGAAACCATAACGTACGTTTAATCCACTCAATGAGGTGATTAAAGCAGAATACTACTTTTGAAAAGATTTTTGCAATAAATACCAAGGTTCCCAGTGAAAGTCCTACGCCCAGCGCAATAAAAATGACAATCGTGTTTCCGCTCAGTGATAATGTAAACTCTGATGAAAGCTCATTCCTGTAATGATCTGCCAGCCCATTTTTCACTCGAAATTCCTTTTCTTCCGCTCGAAAGCGTGAGTACTTGCGTCTGCTCGATTGGATTCCTTATAAAGTCTGACAGAGTTGCTCCGATCCTTGTGATGAACGACAACCATCAAGATGAAGAGAGCAGTTACCAAACCCCACGTTAGGGAATCGAAAGCAGACACGAAGCCTTGAAAGGAAATCCTTTTTTCAATGTAGCCCCCGTCGCATGTGATAAACTGCATGAAGTCCTGATCAATTATCAGCGTCGCTCCATTACTAACACCCATGTGGATTTTTGGTATTTGAGAGAGAAAACTAAGGATTTAGTCGTAACAATTTGCATGCGATGAGAAGCGTTTCCAAGGTGCGCCGGCATAAAAGATTTCAAGATTCAAGTCGTAATCGCCAAGACGTGGAAAAAATGGCACGAGCATACCTTCGCTATGCTTGAATTTATACAGTTCCACTTTTCATTGAGAATTTTGTCAGAGAATATAGTGAATTATACCCCATATGGGGTATAATTCACTATATTCTCTGGAATTTTGTCAAGAGTGGAATATCCATTTGTGAAAATGTTGTTGACAGTTTTGTGGGTTATCTGCTTCCAATTTGATTTAGATTTACAGAACTGGCAGTATGAATATATTTTCATGTCGTGGGGATTCTCTGTTTTGTCTATGGGAATGGAGATGAAAATTTTGTGTAAATGCACTAGCTCCAAGAGGTTCCCTGAGTCAATCTTCTTGGCCAACTCGTCTGCCGTTTGTAAAATTTGTCTGTGTTCTACTAGGCCACCATGATTAACTTCCATTAAACTAATGTGGGCGTCGTAGAATCGCACATATGCATCGCATCGGGCCTGTTCCTTATCAGTAAACACTAATCGAACTAAATGTTCGTTTAACAGCAATGGGTTCAAAAGATATCTGGTTAAGTAAGTCGGAAGATGATCCCGCCACCACATCTTCGTGAAATTGGTGGGGTCGTAAATATTTGGGAAGACTTGAACGTGCAAAACACGGAGAAAGCCAGAAGGCGCCGGAACTGGCTCGGGCTTCGTTTGGCTTGCGCCCATCAAATCATTTGACAATACTTCCAGTCGCTTCAGTGGCATTAATTCTGGCCCTTGCTTTGATGGTGCGGATATTACACTGGTGCTATATTCTAAAGCTGATGGAAACAGGTCGCAATGATTTGGATTCAGGAAGTGAATGAGGACTGGGGCGATCTCTGGGAAGGGAAAGTTTTCTAGTGCGCTTGAAATGAATGTTAGTTTATGGAAATTGAAACTTTTGTTCTCGTCGCAGTAAACTTTTTATGGTGCTGTTGTTATGTTCTTGGCTGTTATAACAGAGGATAACATCCAGTTAGAGAGCAATGTTTTTGCACAGGAGGTCGTCAATTTTGTTGCCATGATAAATTGTGGTAAAGTATGTATATCATTAAAAACTGCACACAACTCCTGTCCATGAAGTACTTTGGCAAGTTGAGTAGAGGAAAAGTGGAGTAAGTCAAGTTTAAACAGAAGCTCATATAACGAAGCCCAACAATTGACTATCTATGCATTTCCATAGGCCCAGTGCAATAAATGTGCTTATGTGCTTATCTTACATAAACCATAAAATCATTACTTCCTTCTTATCGAGTACTTTTCCTGATATAAGGTATATACACTATAAGATATATATAATCAAGTAGTTCCTGTTCCTAGCACAAGTAGAAGTAAGCAGAGTTCTTCCTACATTTTTAATAACTACCCTTAACTGGATACGGTAACTGTTAACCATGATAATGTTAAAACATGCCAAATTATATACTTTTTATTGTTTCCTACATGATTGTGTGACACTATATCAACTTGATATTGAACAAAGTGGAAGACTTGTACCACTTGCACTTCATTCTTCTTGTCTTCTTCTACTAACTACGCAATAATGACCACTACCACTGTCCTTGAGTACTCTTCAATCTTTATTTTAGCTAACTGTTCCTCTCTCTTACTATATAATTGATAATTATATACCAATTCATGCGACACAATTTTGCATGCTGTCAAAAATATGTAAAGCGTTCTATTCTGGTATAAATGGTGGAACGTATTGGGCACACTACTTTATGCTACCACCAAACACGTAAAAGTGAAAGTGTTGAAAGCCGAAAGTAATTTATTTAGGTCATAGTTAATTTGTGCTTCCATTTAATATGACATCGAACTGTTCTGTATGTTGAAGCAAGGTTAATAGTGGAAGTTTACTGCAACCCTATCTAATATGCAGCAATGGAACAAAAAGTCAGTTAATATCAAATTAAAGAAGAAAAAGATTGTTTTTTGCTTGAAACTTGATATTTGAGAAACATTATTGTTCTAAATTACAAAAGATGATATCATAATGATATTATCATTCATCATTAAACGTGAGTTGTTTTTCATGACACCAAAAAACGCTATATAATGGCTTTGTTCGCCTTTCTGCTCTTCTCGGAACAAAACTATCCGCTCGTCTGTTTTGCTTGAGCTCCGCTAGTCCGTCCAAAAAAGCAAGTTTGTACGCGTCTCAAAGCTCGCATTATACGCACCCTCGCACAGCCTGTGTTTACATCAGTTTAGTTTTAGTTGACTGACATTAAAACTGACTAATCTCTTGACTAACAATCTTGGTATTTGTGTGTGAGTAGGTAACTGGTTAAATGTCATCTGAGCTCTGACATTGTCCCGATCATTGTACGTTGCGCTTTTTCAATTGTGTTTTACACACACAAACGGTGAGGATTTTATTACTAAATGCTCAGTTTTTGATGTATTTTTTACGTATGCTTCAAATTGTAACTAAATTGGTTGGGATAACTGGTTGTAATTAAGTGTGTGCTATTATTTCAGTGCTGCTGCTGCCCCTGCTGTAATTGGAGCATTTTTGATTAGACCTTCAATCTTTGACCTTGACCCCTGGAGATGGGAGAACAACAACGAGCAATTAGTCAGCTGGCTGGCGCAGGAGGGATGGACCTGCGCGGAATGGACAAGCCCTTCCGGATCCTGAGGCAAACGACTGAGGAGGCGCCGGCAAGAAGGATTAAGTCAATTTTTCGTCTGGTACCATATGAGCCGGAGTACTTCCGAACCAAACTAGATGACGTCATTTTCGCTGTAATTAATTGATACGATATTTTATAACAGTTTTTGGAAACATTTTGAAATAACTACTGTTTACCATAATGTATAATTGTGGATATTTATTTATATGTAACTTTTTTGTTAGAACGGAGGCGACGTTCTGGATGAAGCAGATGGAACGAAGGAGGCGTATGGCTACGCTGTGACAATTGTGGACGAAGACAATCGCGACCTTTGCCGTGACTTACGGTTTGACACGTTCTCGAGCCACTTCATCTACGATACCATTAAGTGGTTCTACTCTGAAGACAGAGATGAAGCCGAACGGCCAGATTTGAACAACTACATGGTGACCGAATCTAAGTATGATACTTACGACGCCAACAAGATTTTGTTCCAGGAAGCAAAGTGGTCGGACCAGACCGTTAAGAGGACGGGCTGGATGTCTACTGAATGTGCCCATTGTCTTGTTGAAAAGCGTGCTGCTGAGGAGGATGAAGAGCAGGGGATTTATCATTCGGATGAGAAACTGGCAGAGGCCGAGGAAACTTTGGATCAAGCTGAATCTGAAGGCGACTCCTCCACTGAGCATGAGCAGGACTTTGTTCCGGCTATGTCAGAGAATCCAATTGCAAGCTTCAACACGAGGGGACAAGCTAAACGGCGCCGAACAGTCATCGAGTCGTCCAGCAGTGAGGGCAGCAGCAGAGCAAGTTCTGTTGTCACCGTTGATGCCAGTGACGAAAGGAGTAGTGAGAATGACGAGATTGTAGAAATTCAAGCCCCTCGGACAAAGACAAGCGCTAAAAAGGCGACGCCACCTGCCGATAAGGAAGCATCCAAACCAGCGGAAAAGAGAGCAAGTGCGAAAGCAGAGGAGGAACAACCGAAGGGAAAACTTCGATCATCGGGAAAGAAGCTGAACGACCCTGGTTCTGGAACCATTGACAATCGTTGTGGCACCTTTACGAAAGGGACCCGGTTCTCTACAGCGGAAGGGCAGCGAATCTTAGATCTGATTTGTGAAAACAACGCTTTCATGTTCGTGAAGGGAAGACGGCTTTGGGAGCAGATGGAAAGCAGTGGTGTAAGTCATTAAGAATTACATTATGCGTCAACATTATGTACATTTTCATTCCAATAATTGCATATATAATTATTGTGCAGTTGATGGTAATAATAGGCATTTATGCTGTTTTCTTTTGAAATATGATTGCAGCTATTTCCGGGAAGAACGCACCAAAGCTTGAAGGAACATTTTCGGAAGACGGTTCTTCCAAATGCGCAGAAGGCCCGGATGTACCAAATTACTCCGACACATTTGCGTCAGTTGGGGAAGGCACAGGTGAGAGCGGACTGGAAAAGGCACGCCAACGTCTGCCCTAATTATGATTTCCGAGCGAAAAAATAATGATTCAACTTTTTCTATCTAACATTGCGCTTTATTATTAATTATGGTTACCTTACTCCTTAATTAACTTTATGTTAAATATTAAATCTATATGCTTACTTGTGAATGAATTGATCCTTCTTTAATGAATTTTGTAACGCACTCATGTGAAAGATGGTGACCATTCTCATTGCTTCAATAACTGATTATTATTACAACTTGCCATTAGATCATTTAATGATTTAAAAAATTATAAAATGAAATTGTAAATGTTAATACCGGTTTGTTATGAAAAATAAATGGATGCATGGTTTTTAATGAACTGATAAATAAATTAAACTATAAATCAACGTATTTATTTTAAATGCAACGATTTTAATAGTCAATGTCAATTAATATTAGTGTGTCGAATGCATGTTGTATGAAATCATTAGAACAATTCATAAAATGATACGTAAATAAACTCATTACATTGGCGATTAATTAATTACGAATAACAAGTTATAATAATAAAAACACCATACATATTGAATAGTAGAGTACGAAATAAAGATAAAGCTAATAGTTCATTACATACAATGTGATTTCAATAGCCATCAAACCAATAGTTTCATAGATTAGGCTAAAAATAAGAGATTAACAGTTAACGTAGAGAATGACTTACAAACCTGATTGATTTACGAAGATATTTGTAACAGTCGATTAATATCATCAAAATAACATACACATAGCCAGCCATGACAGAGTTAATTAATATTTCTACATTCTATGCGTAAATCAAATCATTAAAAATTAAAGCTATTCACAAACGACTAATCTAATATCTAGCAGTGACAAAAAATATAAAACTAATCATCCAATTGAATAATACACCACATACAGCTAAAAGCTAATAGTTAATTTCATTTTGGGTGAGTTCAATCGTTCCTCAATCTAATAGTTCTACATACAAATTGATATAACGGTAAGATAAAATGAGAATAAAGACGCGGTCGATGATACATTAAAAGTTAATTGTTTTTTTTATCTGCGACCTTACAAAATCTACACAATTTATGACTTCTCGCCACCAGTCGACTTACGATTGAGATCCTCCAAATAATCTTTCAAACTCTTTGTATGGCTTCCGTAGAAAAATGGAGGAAACTCGATGGGTTTGAAATTCACCTTCACCTAATCCAAGGAAACACTTCCGGCCAATAGATGTGAATGAAGGCATCAACAGATAAGTCAGAATATACATCTAGCTGATGCCACGGGAGGGTTGAAAGAGCTCTACGCTCATTGTTGGAAAAGAAATAATCCCATGCTAGGGCAGTATTTTCTTCTCCCTCAGTGTGTACATTGGATTTAGGTTCGTATTCAATTAAATGGTTCGTATTCAAACCTGGGCCCGTCTCAGTCTCTTCATCCGAGGTAACATTTATGTTCTCATGCCGAGAAAAGTTGCTTGATTCGTCATTGCAATTTAAGTCAAGAGACGGTGGAGGAACCGGTCCAAGTTTATCTTGAGTAGCACAAGAATCCCATGATAGCACAGTATTTTCTTCTCCCTGAGTCTCTACATCGGATTCAGGTTGATCTGGAGCTTCCAGAGGCATGGTAAATTCCACGGTTCTGTTCTTCAACTTTGAAGGTCCAGTGGCGCCTGTATCTTCATCCTCCGTCTCGCTCTCGTCAGGCGTCCACTCACCAAACTTCCTCCAAACGTACTTGACAGGTGGTGTCTCTGCCTCAATAGTAACATAGGCGACGAGCTGAGATTCGCCTACGACATCCTGTGGCTTGACTTCTGCGGTTGAAGCCAGCGCGACTTCACCTGGAGTTTCAAGCGGCCTTGGTAAGTTCTGAGTTTTTGTTCCATCTCGTGCAGTCAGGAAGCCGTTGACATCACTGTCCTCGTCGGAAGAAACACAAGATCCAAAATCCTTCAACTTCTTTTTCTTTACATACTGAACTTTCTCTCCTGCCTTATCTGGCTTGACATCTGGCTTATCTGAGGAACCAGCAGGAGGAGCAGTGGATGAGGAAGCGACGACTACAGGTGTAGGTCCTGACTTTTTGGGTTCGACCTTGCCAACCGTCACCTTAATTGTGCTGTAAGTCACTTTCTCCTTCCCATCCTTATCTTTTCCTGTCGGGCCAGCATAAAAATCAAATCCGTCGGAATCAGTGTCAGAATCTCCGTCGGAAACGACGAGGCCTTGGATACGAAAAGGGCGTCGAGGAGCCCTGGCAGATGGGAAGCGTGATGATCCGCTGAATCTACTGGAACCGGCGGGAGTCCAACTGCACGAAGTACTGGGTGCTCGACTGGCTAGTTCTTGCCAAGGGACAAACAGGTCCTCGGGCTAAAATCAAAATGTGTAATAATATGTATTATTAAAAATATAAATTCTATTTGGCTTGGACAATAATAGTTAGCTAATATTAATCACAGTATTATTTTGCTACTTACACTGCAGTAAGTGCTCTGAGCCTTTGTCGGTCGCTTAATGACTCCTCCTCTCTTGCACCCCTTGTCTTTAGCCTGACCCAGCACCAAGTCCCTGATATTCCGCATATTTGGGGGTATGACAGCTTCTCGAATCTGTTCACATTTAAAGATCCAAAACCCGATAAACAATAATCCGACAAATCTCGTTAAATAAGTCCTATATTTAAAAATGACTTTAAAAATAGAAAACTCACAAATACAAACAATTTTCCGCTAAAGAGCCTCACTTCGATGTCATCTCGCATTTCATATAGAAACTGTTGTATGGATCGAAAGCCCATTTTTTCCAGAGGAATCATCTCCCCCGTGTGTTCTTCCAAGTAGCCTATCCAATTAAAATAACAATAAGCCATTAAACAAACCAGTCATAGTAGTTAGACAGGGCACAACGTAATTATTCGCCAATTCGCCAAAATATTAATAAATAGTAAAACAACTTACTGGCCATTCCGCGTACTGTACACCCCTCTCGGCTGGACACCAGATAGCCAATGGTAAAGGACCTCCACTCATCGAACAACTTCCTCCTGGCGTCATTTGGTCTCCAAGTCCAATTAACTTTCGGGCCCATTTTGCAACTTCTCCTGGACAACTCCTGAACTTCCAACTACCAAATCCGGTAAACTATTCAACCCTAACGTGCAATTAAACTTGAAACCTAAATCAATGTCTTAATCCAATAAAAAACGCTGTTTAATTGCTCCTCCTTCAAAAAAATATCCTCACTGCTTCCACCTTCTTCAGTAATATCAACCTACAACCTACTTCTACGCTATTTAATGTTTCCAGAGCTAACAACTATGACAAGTTATTCAATTAAACAAGTGGTTAGTTAATTCAGTCTTTAACCACCTCGCAATTTAAACAAGTTAACTCTGTGACGACGAGAGGATGAGCACAAAAGGCCAACCGCCAACATTTTCTCTAAGGAACGATGACGAACTCGAGAGAGAGAGAGATTCCCGTTTTTCTAGAAGAAGGCAGGCAGGCAGACGAACAACAAGAAGAACGAGACTAGTCGTCGTCGTCGTGCAAGTGCTGTGAGCAAAGCAGAGAGAGAGGAAAGGAAACACACGCCGCACGCGTACCACAACTACTCTATAGTAAGCAGATAGAGAGTTGTTGTCTCTTTCTCGTTCCTCCGTTCTGTTCTCCTCCTCTCCCTTTCCTTCATGCAATTACATACAATATACCTTTTTATGCTAAAACCCCGTTCCAAAAACTGCGCAAAATGTTGTATGATGACCTGTGCAGTGCTATTTGGCTGACCGCCCCTCCCCTACTTTTTTTTTGAACTCTTCTTCTGCGCCTTTTCCTACTGGTAATTTACTTGCCTGTAGTAAAAGCGTGCGTGAGCGTACAAAAACCCGTACTTTTGTTCCTTCTATGCTTCTGTGCACTTTCAGTCCAGTCCCAAAGCATAAATTAAGGACCCCAGCGTATAAATTAACACCCCGGGTCAGGATATAAATTAAGGATGTTTGTTGGGGTAAACGAAGAAATCATGAGGGAATAAACTAACGATTCCAGGGCAGGGTATAAAATAAGGAGTCTACAGTATTAAATTAAGGACTCCTGTTGTTTTCAATAGAAAAATGTCATAATATTTAAATGGTGATATCTTAAAAAACCTCAGGATAGATTTTAAATCCCCATGATGAAAAATGTTTCCATTTCTTTTGTAGTTAAGGAACGGAAAAGAAAAGTTAGTTACTCCCAAACAGATTTTGTCACTGCTAGTGCTAACTCTTCAATTTCAAAACATTTGTTGAAAGTCGGGTAGGTACTTAATTTATCCTCCAGGTCTTCAATCAAGACTTTCATGTAGCTATACCTGGCATTTTTTCTTATCAGGTCTTTAAATAATACTCTGGCATCATTAATTTATACCTTGACCCCTGGGTGCTAATTTATACGCTGGGGTCCTAACTTTATGACTTGGCAGTTTGGCACCGGACTGTCTGTAGGTCTGTAGTTGACTTTTCTAAACACTAAACATAAATTATGCTTGATTGCGAATGGATTGATGGTTCTTTAACTTTGTAACGTAGCTAAACATGAAGCTTTCTTGAAAGATCGGCACTATTCTCATTTTTAAATAATGGATTACTTATGATTACTTGCAATTATGACATTTAATGATTAAAAATAAAAATTGTATGCAATGCAATAGTGGTGAATCTTAATATACCGATTTGTTGTACAAAAATAAGTTGATGCTGGAATTTAATGAACATTTAAATAAAAGCTATGAATATGATTCAATATCAAAACGTAGGTTATTTTGAATGTAACGATTTTTAATAGTCAATTAGAATAAGAATGCAGTGCATACAGTTAGAGAGTCAAGTAATATGTTTACGTATATTGAATGCATGTATGAAATCATTAGAACTATTCATAAAATGACACGTAAATACCCACATTACATTTGTGATTAATTAATTACGAACAACAAGTTATAATACTAAAACATCATATGAACTGCATAGGAGAGTACCACCTTACAATAGAAGCTAATAGGTCATTACATACTATGTGACTTCAATAGCCTTCAAAACAATCGTTTCATAGATTAGGCTAAAAATAAGAGATTAACAGTTAACGTAGAGAATGACTTACAAACCTGATTGATTTACGAAGATATTTGTAACAGTCAATTAATATCATCAATGTAACATACACATAGCCAGCCATGACAGAGTTAATTAATATTTCTACATTCTATGCGTAAATCAAATCATTAAAAATTAAAGCTATTCACATACAACTAATCTAATATCTAGCAGTGACAAAAAATATAAAACTAATCATCGAATTGAATAATACAGCACCACATACAGCTAAAAGCTAATAGTTAATTTCATTTTGGGTGAGTTCAATCGTTCCTCAATCTAATAGTTCTACATACAAATTGATATAATTGTAAGATAAAATGAGAATAAAAGGCGCGGTCGATGATACATTAAAAATTAATTGTTTTTTTATCTGCGACCTTACAAAATCTACACAATTTATGACTTCTCGCCACCAGTCGACTTACGATTGAGATCCTCCAAATACTCTTTCAAACTCTTTGTATGGCTTCCGTAGAAAAATGGCGGAAACTCTATGGGTTTGAAACTCGTATCAAACATATGGGCAGTACGCTCAGGCTCCTTCAACATTTGACGATTAGAAATGAAATGGTTCGTATTAAAACCTGGGCCCGTCTCAGTCTCTTCATCCGAGGTAACGTTTATGTTCTCATGCCGAGAAAAGTTGCTTGATTCGTCATTGAAATTTAAGTCAAGAGACGGTGGAGGAACCGGTCCAAGTTTATCTTGAGTAGCACAAGAATCCCATGATAGCACAGTATTTTCTTCTCCCTCAGTCTCTACATCGGATTCAGGTTGATCTGGAGCTTCCAGAGGCATGGTAAATTCCACGGTTCTGCTCTTCAACTTTGTAGGTCCAGTGGCGCCTGCATCTTTATCCTCAGACTCGCTCTCGTCAGACGTCCACTCACCAAACTTCTTCCAAACGTACTTGACAGGTGTCTCTGCCTCAATAGTAACATAGGCGACGAGCTGAGATTCGCCTACGACATCCTGTGGCTTGACTTCTGCGGTTGAAGCCAGCGCGACTTTACCTGGAGTTTCAAGCGGCTTAGGTAAGTTCTGAATTTTTGTTCCATCTCGTGCAGTCAGGAAGCCGTTGACATCACTGTCCTCGTCGGAAGAAGCCCAAGATCCAAAATCCTTCAACTGGGAGCTTGGACGGGGAGCCGTGGATGAGAAACTGGAGGTTATAAACGTTTTTTTGGGTTTAACCGTGGCAACCGTCACCTTAGTTGCGCTATATGTGACCTCCTCCTTGTCATCAATGTCATCTTGGGAAGAAGACCAAGATCCACAATCCTTCAACTGGGAGCTTGGACGGGGAGCCGTGGATGAGAAAGTGGAGGTTATAAACGTTTTTTTGGGTTTAACCGTGGCAACCGTCACCTTAGTTGTGCTATTTGTGACCTCCTGCTTGTCATCAATGTCATCTTGGGAAGAAGACCAAGATCCATAACTCTTGCGAACATGTTCAATTTTGACATCTGGCTTATTTGAAGAACCAGAAGGAGAAGCCGTGGGTGACGAAGCAGGGACTTGAGGTGTAGGTCCTGACTGTTCGGGTTCCATCTTGGCAACCGTCACTTTATGCTCCTTGCCATCACTGCCGTTTTCTGAAGAGGACCAACATCCAAACTTCTTGCGAACATATTGAATATTATTGACATCTGGCTTATCTGAGGAACCAGCAGGAGGAGCAGTGGATGAGGAAGCGACGACTACAGGTGTAGGTCCTGACTTTTTGGGTTCGACCTTGCCAACCGTCACCTTAATTGTGCTGTAAGTCACTTTCTCCTTCCCATCCTTATCTTTTCCTGTCGGGCCAGCATAAAAATCAAATCCGTCGGAATCAGTGTCAGAATCTCCGTCGGAAACGACGAGGCCTTGGATACGAAAAGGGCGTCGAGGAGCCCTGGCAGATGGGAAGCGTGATGATCCGCTGAATCTACTGGAACCGGCGGGAGTCCAACTGCACGAAGTACTGGGTGCTCGACTGGCTAGTTCTTGCCAAGGGACAAACAGGTCCTCGGGCTAAAATCAAAATGTGTAATAATATGTATTATTAAAAATATAAATTCTATTTGGCTTGGACAATAATAGTTAGCTAATATTAATCACAGTATTATTTTGCTACTTACACTGCAGTAAGTGCTCTGAGCCTTTGTCGGTCGCTTAATGACTCCTCCTCTCTTGCACCCCTTGTCTTTAGCCTGACCCAGCACCAAGTCCCTGATATTCCGCATATTTGGGGGTATGACAGCTTCTCGAATCTGTTCACATTTAAAGATCAAAAACCCGATAAACAATAATCCGACAAATCTCGTTAAATAAGTCCTATATTTAAAAATGACTTTAAAAATAGACAACTCACAAATACAAACAATTTTCCGCTAAAGAGCCTCACTTCGATGTCATCTCGCATTTCATATAGAAACTGTTGTATGGATCGAAAGCCCATTTTTTCCAGAGGAATCATCTCACCCGTGTGTTCTTCCAAGTAGCCTTAAAATAACAATAAGCCATTAAACAAACCAGTCATAGTAGTTAGACAGGGCACACCGTAATTATTCGCCAAAATATTAATAAATAGTAAAACAACTTACTGGCCATTCCGCGTACTGTACACCCCTCTCGGCTGGACACCAGATAGCCAATGGTAAAGGACCTCCACTCATCGAACAACTTCCTCCTGGCGTCATTTGGTCTCCAAGTCCAATTAACTTTCGGGCCCATATTGCCAGTTCTCCCTCACAACTCCTGAACTCCCAAACTTCAAACTACCAAATGCAGTAAATTTCTCGACCCTAACGTGCAATTAAACTTGAAAGCTAAATCAATGTCTCAACCCAATAAAAAACACTGTTTAATTGCTCCTCCTTCAAAAAATATACTCACTACTTCCCACCTTCTTCAGTAATATCAACCTACAACCTACTTCTACGGTAATTAATGTTTCCAGAGCTAACAGCTATAACAGGTTATTCAATTAAATGAGTGGTTAGTTAATTCAGTCTTTAGCACCACCTCGCAATTTAAACAAGTTAACTCTGTGACGACGAGAGGATGAGCACAAAAGGCCAACCGCCAACATTTCTCCAAGGAACGATGACGAACTCGAGAGAGAGAGAGATTCCCGTTTTTCTAGAAGAAGGCAGGCAGGCAGAAGAACAACAAGAAGAACGAGACTAGTCGTCGTTGTCGTGCAAGTGCTGTGAGCAAAGCAGAGAGAGAGGAAAGGAAACACACGCCGCACGCGTACCACAACTACTCTATAGTAAGCAGATAGAGAGTTGTTGTCTCTTTCTCGTTCCTCCGTTCTGTTCTCCTCCTCTCCCTTTCCTTCATGCAATTACAATATACCTTTTTATGCTAAAACCCCGTTCCAAAAACTGCGCAAAATGTTGTATGATGACCTGCAGTGCTATTTGGCAGACCGCCCCTCCCCTACTTTTTTTTGAACTCTTCTTCTGTGCCTTTTCCTGTTGGTAATTTACTTGCCTGTGGTAAAAGCGTGCGTGAGCGTACAAAAACCCTTACTTTTGTTCCTTCTATGCGTCTGTGCACTTTCAGTCCAGTCCCAAACCATAAATTAAAGACCCCAGCGTATAAATTAACACCCCGGGTCAGGGTATAAATTAAGGATGTTGGGGTACACGAAGAAATCCTGGGGCAATAAACTAACGATTCCAGGGCAGGGTATAAAATAAGGAGTCTACAGTATTAAATTAAGGACTCCTGTTGTTTTCAATAGAAAAATGTCATAATATTTAAATGGTGATATCTTAAAAAACCTCAGGATAGATTTTAAATCCCCATGATGAAAAATGTTTCCATTTCTTTTGTAGTTAAGGAACGGAAAAGAAAAGTTAGTTACTCCCAAACAGATTTTGTCACTGCTAGTGCTAACTCTTCAATTTCAAAACATTTGTTGAAAGTCGGGTAGGTACTTAATTTATCCTCCAGGTCTTCAATCAAGACTTTCATGTAGCTATACCTGGCATTTTTTCTTATCAGGTCTTTAAATAATACTCTGGCATCATTAATTTATACCTTGACCCCTGGGTGCTAATTTATACGCTGGGGTCCTAACTTTATGACTTGGCAGTTTGGCACCGGACTGTCTGTAGGTCTGTAGTTGACTTTTCTAAACACTAAACATAAATTATGCTTGATTGCGAATGGATTGATGGTTCTTTAACTTTGTAACGTAGCTAAACATGAAGCTTTCTTGAAAGATCGGCACTATTCTCATTTTTTAAATAATGGATTACTTATGATTACTTGCAATTATGACATTTAATGATTAAAAATAAAAATTGTACGCAATGCAATAGTTGTGAATCTTAATATACCGATTTTCTGTACAAAAATAAGTTGATGCTGCGATTTAATGAACATTTAAATGAAAGCTATGAATATGATTCCATATCAAAACGTAGGTTTATTTTGAATGTAACGATTTTTAATAGTCAATTAGAATAAGAATACACTGCATACAGTTAGAGAGTCAATTAGTATACGTATATTGAATGCATGTATGAAATCATTAGAACTATTCATAAAATGACACGTAAATACCCACATTACATTTGTGATTAATTAATTACGAATAACAAGTTGTAATACTAAAACATCATATGAACTGCATAGTAGAGTACCACCTTACATTAGAAGCTAATAGGTCATTACATACTATGTGACTTCAATAGCCTTCAAAACAATCGTTTCATAGATTAGGCTAAAAATAAGAGATTAACAGTTAACGTAGAGAATGACTTACAAACGTGATTGATTACGAAGATATTTGTAACAGTCAATTAATATCATCAAAATAACATACACATAGCCAGCCATGACAGAGTTAATTAATATTTCTACATTCTATGCGTAAATCAAATCATTAAAAATTAAAGCTATTCACAAACGACTAATCTAATATCTAGCAGTGACAAAAAATATAAAACTAATCATCGAATTGAATAATACACCACATACAGCTAAAAGCTAATAGTTAATTAATTTCATTTTGGGTGAGTTCAATCGTTCCTCAATCTAATAGTTCTACATACAAATTGATATAATGGTAAGATAAAATGAGAATAAAAGGCGCGGTCGATGATACATTAAAAGTTAATTGTTTTTTTATCTGCGACCTTACAAAATCTACACGATTTATGACATCTCGCCACCAGTCGACTGACGATTGAGATCCTCCAAATAATCTTTCAAACTCTTTGTATGGCTTCCGTAGAAAAATGGAGGAAATTCGATGGGTTTGAAATTCACCTTCACCTAATCCAAGGAAACACTTCCGGCCAATAGATGTGAATGAAGGCATCAACAGATAAGTCAGAATATACATCTAGCTGATGCCACGGGAGGGTAGAAAGAGCTCTACGCTCATTGTCGGAAAAGAAATAATCCCATGCTAGGGCAGTATTTTCTTCTCCCTCAGTGTGTACATTGGATTTAGGTTCGTATTCAATTAAATGGTTCGTATTCAAACCTGGGCCCGTCTCAGTCTCTTCATCCGAGGTAACATTTATGTTCTCATGCCGAAAAAAGTTGCTTGATTCGTCATTGCAATTTAAGTCAAGAGACGGTGGAGGAACCGGTCCAAGTTTATCTTGAGTAGCACAAGAATCCCATGATAGCACAGTATTTTCTTCTCCCTCAGTCTCTACATCGGATTCAGGTTGATCTGGAGCTTCCAGAGGCATGGTAAATTCCACGGTTCTGTTCTTCAACTTTGAAGGTCCAGTGGCGCCTGTATCTTCATCCTCCGTCTCGCTCTCGTCAGGCGTCCACTCACCAAACTTCCTCCAAACGTACTTGACAGGTGGTGTCTCTGCCTCAAGAGTAACAGAGGCGACGAGCTGAGATTCCCGTTCGTCATCCTGTGGCTTGACTTCTGCGGTTGAAGCCAGCGCGACTTGACCTGGAGTTTCAAGCGGCCTTGGTAAGTTCTGAGTTTTTGTTCCATCTCGTGCAGTCAGGAAGCCGTTGACATCCTCGTCGGAAGAAACACAAGATCCAAAATCCTTCAACTTCTTTTTCTTTACATACTGAACTTTCTCTCCTGCCTTATCTGGCTTGACATCTGGCTTATCTGAGGAACCAGCAGGAGGAGCAGTGGATGAGGAAGCGACGACTACAGGTGTAGGTCCTGACTTTTTGGGTTCGACCTTGCCAACCGTCACCTTAATTGTGCTGTAAGTCACTTTCTCCTTCCCATCCTTATCTTTTCTTGTCGGGCCAGCATAAAAATCAAATCCGTCGGAATCAGTGTCAGAATCTCCGTCGGAAACGACGAGGCCTTGGATACGAAAAGGGTGTCGAGGAGCGCTGGCAGATGGGAAGCGTGATGATCCGCTGAATCTACTGGAACCGGCGGGAGTCCAACTGCACGAAGTACTGGGTGCTCGACTGGCTAGTTCTTGCCAAGGGACAAACAGGTCCTCGGGCTAAAATCAAAATGTGTAATAATATGTATTATTAAAAATATAAATTCTATTTGGCTTGGACAATAATAGTTAGCTAATATTAATCACAGTATTATTTTGCTACTTACACTGCAGTAAGTGCTCTGAGCCTTTGTCGGTCGCTTAATGACTCCTCCTGTCTTGCACCCCTTGTCTTTAGCCTGACCCAGCACCAAGTCCCTGATATTCCGCATATTTGGGGGTATGACAGCTTCTCGAATCTGTTCAAATTTTAAGATCAAAAACCCGATAAACAATAATCCGACAAATCTCGTTAAATAAGTCCTATTGTTAAAAATGACTTTAAAAATAGACAACTCACAAATACAAACAATTTTCCGCTAAAGAGCCTCACTTCGATGTCATCTCGCATTTCATATAGAAACTGTTGTATGGATCGAAAGCCCATTTTTTCCAGAGGAATCATCTCCCCCGTGTGTTCTTCCAAGTAGCCTATCCAATTAAAATAACAATAAGCCATTAAACAAACCAGTCATAGTAGTTAGACAGGGCACACCGTAATTATTCGCCAAAATATTAATAAATAGTAAAACAACTTACTGGCCATTCCGCGTACTGTACACCCCTCTCGGCTGGACACCAGATAGCCAATGGTAAAGGACCTCCACTCATCGAACAACTTCCTCCTGGCGTCATTTGGTCTCCAAGTCCAATTAACTTTCGGGCCCATTTTGCCACTTATCCTTCACAGCTCCTGAACTCCCAACTACCAAATCCAGTAAACTAGTCAACCCTAACGTGCAATTAAACTTGAAACCTAAATCAATGTCTCAATCCAATAAAAAACACTGTTTAATTGCTCCTCCTTCAAAAAAAATATCCTCACTACTTCCACCTTCTTCAGTAATATCAACCTACAACCTACTTCTACGCTAATTAATGTTTCCAGAGCTAACAACTATGACAAGTTATTCAATTAAACAAGTGGTTAGTTAATTCAGTCTTTAACCACCTCGCAATTTAAACAAGTTAACTCTGTGACGACGAGAGGATGAGCACAAAAGGCCAACCGCCAACATTTCTCCAAGGAACGATGACGAACTCGAGAGAGAGAGAGATTCCCGTTTTTCTAGAAGAAGGCAGGCAGGCAGAAGAACAACAAGAAGAACGAGACTAGTCGTCGTTGTCGTGCAAGTGCTGTGAGCAAAGCAGAGAGAGAGGAAAGGAAACACACGCCGCACGCGTACCACAACTACTCTATAGTAACGAGTTTGCGCAAACTTGGATGGATGAAATTTTGTAGTCATATTTTGGATTTAAAAATTTTGGATGAAAAATTGGAGTTCAACTGAGAGTACTTTGCACCCGTCGATGGGCTTTTCAGTGCAGTGCATTGTACTTGTCTTTTCGCACTCCCGCCGCCGAAAACGGTGAATGTGAAACGGAGAGAGGGAGTATATTCAATGATCATCTGATCTGACCAGATCTGGTCGTCTCTGGCTATAGAAAATAATTAATATACTTTAAAATTCGGTTTTACAGATCATACTAAGTTAAAACGACAATTAAATTTTATAGTGAGTTCAAAATGCCTTTTCAACTTGTTCTTAACGGGCAAACCTGCGAAGAGCAATTAGCCAGGTACGTAAATAATTAACCCGGAGCAGTGTGATGTCAAGTAAAACATCACGAGTCTCCTATAAATTTATTATTATAATAATAATATTTAGTTAACAGGAGTTAACTGTTAGCCATAACCAAAATGTAACCTTAAATACCTTAAATATTGCTTTCAGTGCCCATGAAGTGGAAACAAACAGTTCTACGGATAAAAAAGGAGCTAAGGGAGGGAATTCATCGAAGCCTCATCGTTACACAGAGGATGAAGACTTGTCGATTTTAAAGGAAGTCATCTTGGAAGGCGCTTTTGGGAAAGGTTCCAAAAAGTGGCAAAGCATTCACTCACGGGTGGGCATAAAAGTTAAGGATTACCGCTGCATACAACGACGCTTTGAACTCTTGCTCGAAAAACATCGTCAAAACACAACTCAAAGCAAAAAGGCGTATGTTCCGGTCGACTTAACTAATTATTGTTACTTATAACGTTAAATTATTATTCTGAGTTTTAATTTAAACCTCATTTCGTTTTATATCCTAGAACGGGGACCGATGAAGAATACTCTGAAAAAGATAAGCTTCTAGATGAGATTGTTAGCCTCATGGAACTGCCCGAAAATCAGTCCCGGGATGACGCATCTGCTAAAGAGACTCGGAAAGTCGACGAAAATCTCAAGCAAGCGCAGGTCCTGAGAGACGCAGCGATGGGATCGATCAATGAAGGTTACCCATGAATGACTCGATTACATTTTCTTATGTAACCACTGCAATCTTTTTATTGAGCGAATTTTAGTAATTCTTCCTTCTTTCAAAGGTCCCGAAATATCCGAACCGAACTGCGATGTTACCCCTCCCCCGGTGAAACGGCGCAAAGAACACGACTTCATGCATTACTTGAAACAATCCGACGAGCGCGAACATGACGCCAAAGTTATGACGTTGGACTTGGAAAAGAAACGACTGGAACTGATGGAAAGAGAACTGAAAATGAAGGAGGAAAATGAAGCACACCGAAGACAAATGGAAATTCGAAAGATGGAATTCGAGGAACGCCGTTTGGAGATGGAAACAAAGAAGTCAGAAAAGGAGTTGGAAGAAAAGGCTTTATTGTATAAACTATTACAACAAAACTTGCCAAATAAAAACTAGCGAAACAAGGTTCAATGTGCAGTGGAAGTGAAAGGAAACACTTTCCTGTTCGCTGATGAATCTATAATTTCAATCTATTAAAACATGAGTAATCTGGGTGAATGCAAAGAGGAAGCGGAGGAAATGCCTTTTGAGTTCGCCGATAAATCTATACTAATTTATAATTTCAATAAATTAAAACTAAAGTGCAGTGGAAGTGGAAGAAAACACTTTTGAGCTCTCTTATATCTATGTTAATTATTTCTACTAATTTAAAACTATTTAATTTAAAATTTAAAAGTAGGCTAGATCAATGCGCAGTGGAAGTGGAAGAAACCACTTTCGTGTTCGCTGATAAATCTTTAAATTTCTACAAATTTATTACATAAGATATTCATGTATAGTCGGTGGTTGTACACCAAAGAAATTAGAACATTTCGAACCATATAAACATGTATGACAGTTTGTTAATATAACGGCAACTTTAAAATAAATTGCAAGCGGCTGCTTAAACAACTTTTGATTCTTCTTAAAATCTACGAAGGCAAATAATGTCAGCACTTTCTCGAACGCCCATTCCACTACAATCCTGCAGCTGCTCATAGATTTATTAAACGCCTTCTGTTGATCCGTTAATCGACTTCCTTTATATGGACTCATTAACTGTGGTCGAAGGGGGATAGGCAGGGTCCCCGTAAATGCATAAAGTGTCTCCGTTTAGGCCCGTTTTGTGTTCCAAAGTGGCTAATAAATTGCTTTGAGCAAGCAGGTAGGCATCATGTCTTCTCCCCTCAATTGGTCCAAAGAGATCCACAATTAAACCGTTCGCAGCGACAACTGACTGATATTTCAACGCATGCACACGCTTATGTCCGTTGTAAGCTTGTCTTTGGTATAACTTTGGCCTACACATTGGTCGAACGGTTCCTATTTAAACACCAAATCAATTTTTTATTTAAAATTAGTTTACAAATTAAGTTTAGTTTCCACACACAGTCACACAGTTAATTAATTACCATCAATAAATCCCCAACAATTTTTCAAACTTGCTCCTTTACGGCTAACGGCGTCACAGAATGAAGACAATGAATCAGCATTTAGCCAAGCCCCGTTAAGTCCACTAAGAATATGACCAAATGTGCGATAAATATGGTTTAGCACAAACGAGACCACTCTTGAGATAACAGTAAAATTTCTCCCGAAAAGAAGTTCAAGATCAAACAGCCTGTTGGGGTACACCATTCGGCGGAGAAAAATGCAGAGCCCTTAAAAAATTCACATCAAGAATGAGGCGTCATCTACGTAAGATGTAGAACTCGACATTATTTACAACTACTGCCACTGCTACAGTTAAAATGTTCTCTAAAGTTAAATGTACTATCTACCTTCAATCCGTGGAATTGAATATCGTTGATTGCAATTTATAGTTGTTGGCAAACGAAATAATTGAGCCAATAAACGAATATGATCTTTCGAAAATCGGAATAGATGAATGGACTGATCGTTTGAAATTTTCTCAAAATCGAACTTTACTGTTGGCGACACTCTCTTGTCCTTCATCCTGGAGCAGTAGAAAATTTGTTTTAATCTCGTGGACTTTTTTCGCAGAAGTAGGATTTCCATATTGAGCCTTTAATTCTTAATTTATTAATTAAGTAAACTTAAGCTATTTGTAGAAATCGATGCGCTGAAAACAAACTGTCACTACATGAGCAAAACCTCTCATCTACTCAGTGGCTCCAGAAGAAAATGGTGTCGAGCAGTAGGAAAGACGTTTCGCATTTAAAGTGAATCGGTGGCGAGAACGTTTAACAATTTTGTCCACAATAATTTTGGCCATTAAATACAATTCCTTTTTAATAAACTTTATTACATTACAACTTTAACTGCGATATCATATTTTAATTAACAGGAACACTTTTCAGAGTAGAATTTTGGCTTCTGTTGTTTCCAGGCTTCCCGGCCCCCAGATATTTTTTATTTGCCTTCTTCATTTCTTCCGCATTTGAGGAGATGGTCTTGTACTTTTTAAATATAGCCAGCGTCATTCGGGCGTCATCAATGGCCGAGTGGTGACCGGCTTGAAATCCACTACGGTTGTCCATGAGTCGCTTAGCCATTAATCCAAGCGCGAAAGAACCAATGTCGTCACGAAAAACGCTTTGTAGATCAAAAAGGCTTCCGTGTTCATAGTCCAGAGCTTTCATGTCATTTGCCAAGTCGCATCCCACTACCACGTTTCCTTTCAGACAAATGTCTAAGCATTTGTGAATCTGGAAGTGTATAAAGTTTCAGATAATTACAATTATCCCTCATCAAAATCAGAAGTAAGAAAATGTTTGATTAAGTCATGGTTACCATTGAAATGTCAACCCCAATTCCTAGTTTCCGTTCGCTCAGGTTTGTAATTTTTGGTCCGTATTGGCAGACGTCGGCATGGTTCCTCCTTATAAACGCCCAAAGGATGATCTTTCCATCTTCATTTACAATGCATACCGTGGCTGCCTTTTGTAAATGTTTTCCATTTACTTTTCGCATACTGACTTTTTCCACGTCCAAGAAAAGATGTCCTTTTAAAGGCACCTTGTCCCCACGAAAGATGAACCCGGTCTTCCACGCACTCTGCTGCCACGGATAGTCCTTCTCTCGAACAGGTTTGCTTTCCTGTCCACTGGAAGTAGGGTTAACCTGAATAATAATAGGTTATATGTTATTATTCAGTTAGTGTCTATACAATCTATTAGCTTAGTTAATGAGTTAATTTATTAACGACTTAGTTAATAACATGACATACCTTAACGGAAACTTCTTGGTACACTCGATCAGGTTTACTTCCCTGGCCACTGGAACCGGGCTGTTGCTTCGGTGGATGATTAGGAGCAACATGAGTACTTGGTTTCTGTTGTCAAATAAAAAAATATAATGGCTAAATATATGCAAATTAATTTACTGATTGCGCAATTAATACATAAATACATAACGGGAGTTACTTAAGTTCTAAATAAGAACTAAATAAGTTACCTTCTTATCGTCGTTCTTCCATTTATTGACGATCTCATTCGTCAAAGCCGTTGACTTTTGGGGATAACCTTTGTGCACCTCCTTCATGAACTTGGCGTACTCGATTGGCGAAAGGCCATGGATAAATTTAATTACGTCACTCTGCTCCATTTTGTATGAATTACTTAATTGGTAAATGATAAAGCTTTATTTTATGAACATATAAGCACCTAAGGACTGATTATTAGATATTTAATCTAGTTCTAAAAAACATTGCAATTTTTATCGGTTGATGGAACTGTTCTCCTACTTTTGTTTTGGACTGAACACTGCGACGAGAACAAAAACAAACCAAACTTTAAAGCTCTTTTTTACCGCGTTTTCAGTTTACCCCAGACTCCAAACTCAAAATTGGATGCCGAGCGCAAACAAAAATTTAATTGTATTGTACTCATAAAGTGGATTTCAAAATTTCCCTACAACGCTTCATCCATCCAAGTTTGCGCAAACTCGTTAGTAAGCAGATAGAGAGTTGTTGTCTCTTTCTCGTTCCTCCGTTCTGTTCTCCTCCTCTCCCTTTCCTTCATGCAATTACAATATACCTTTTTATGCTAAAACCCCGTTCCAAAAACTGCGCAAAATGTTGTATGATGACCTGCAGTGCTATTTGGCAGACCGCCCCTCCCCTACTTTTTTTTGAACTCTTCTTCTGTGCCTTTTCCTGTTGGTAATTTACTTGCCTGTGGTAAAAGCGTGCGTGAGCGTACAAAAACCCTTACTTTTGTTCCTTCTATGCGTCTGTGCACTTTCAGTCCAGTCCCAAACCATAAATTAAAGACCCCAGCGTATAAATTAACACCCCGGGTCAGGGTATAAATTAAGGATGTTGGGGTACACGAAGAAATCCTGGGGCAATAAACTAACGATTCCAGGGCAGGGTATAAAATAAGGAGTCTACAGTATTAAATTAAGGACTCCTGTTGTTTTCAATAGAAAAATGTCATAATATTTAAATGGTGATATCTTAAAAAACCTCAGGATAGATTTTAAATCCCCATGATGAAAAATGTTTCCATTTCTTTTGTAGTTAAGGAACGGAAAAGAAAAGTTAGTTACTCCCAAACAGATTTTGTCACTGCTAGTGCTAACTCTTCAATTTCAAAACATTTGTTGAAAGTCGGGTAGGTACTTAATTTATCCTCCAGGTCTTCAATCAAGACTTTCATGTAGCTATACCTGGCATTTTTTCTTATCAGGTCTTTAAATAATACTCTGGCATCATTAATTTATACCTTGACCCCTGGGTGCTAATTTATACGCTGGGGTCCTAACTTTATGACTTGGCAGTTTGGCACCGGACTGTCTGTAGGTCTGTAGTTGACTTTTCTAAACACTAAACATAAATTATGCTTGATTGCGAATGGATTGATGGTTCTTTAACTTTGTAACGTAGCTAAACATGAAGCTTTCTTGAAAGATCGGCACTATTCTCATTTTTTAAATAATGGATTACTTATGATTACTTGCCATTAGATCATTTAATGATTTAAAAAATTATAAAATGAAATTGTAAATGTTAATACCGGTTTGTTATGAAAAATAAATGGATGCATGGTTTTTAATGAACTGATAAATAAATTAAACTATAAATCAACGTATTTATTTTAAATGCAACGATTTTTAATAGTCAATGTCAATTAATATTAGTGTGTCGAATGCATGTTGTATGAAATCATTAGAACAATTCATAAAATGATACGTAAATAAACTCATTACATTGGCGATTAATTAATTACGAATAACAAGTTATAATAATAAAAACACCATACATATTGAATAGTAGAGTACGAAATAAAGATAAAGCTAATAGTTCATTACATACAATGTGATTTCAATAGCCATCAAACCAATAGTTTCATAGATTAGGCTAAAAATAAGAGATTAACAGTTAACGTAGAGAATGACTTACAAACCTGATTGATTTACGAAGATATTTGTAACAGTCAATTAATATCATCAAAATAACATACAACAAGCCAGCCATGACAGAGTTAATTAATATTTCTACATTCTATGCGTAAATCAAATCATTAAAAATTAAAGCTATTCACAAACGACTAATCTAATATCTAGCAGTGACAAAAAATATAAAACTAATCATCGAATTGAATAATACAGCACCACATACAGCTAAACGCTAATAGTTAATTTCATTTTGGGTGAGTTCAATCGTTCCTCAATCTAATAGTTCTACATACAAATTGATATAACGGTAAGATAAAATGAGAATAAAGACGCGGTCGATGATACATTAAAAGTTAATTGTTTTTTTTATCTGCATCCTTACAAAATCTACACGATTTATGACTTCTCGCCACCAGTCGACTTACGATTGAGATCCTCCAAATACTCTTTCAAACTCTTTGTATGGCTTCCGTAGAAAAATGGCGGAAACTCTATGGGTTTGAAACTCGTATCAAACATATGGGCAGTACGCTCAGGCTCCTTCAACATTTGACGATTAGAAATGAAATGGTTAGTATTAAAACCTGGGCCCGTCTCAGTCTCTTCATCCGAGGTAACATTTATGCTCTCATGCCGAGAAAAGTTGCTTGATTCGTCATTGAAATTTAAGTCAAGAGACGGTGGAGGAACCGGTCCAAGTTTATCTTGAGTAGCACAAGAATCCCATGATAGCACAGTATTTTCTTCTCCCTCAGTCTCTACATCGGATTCAGGTAGATCTGGAGCTTCCAGAGGCATGGTAAATTCCACGGTTCTGTTCTTCAACTTTGTAGGTCCAGTGGTGCCTGCATCTTTATCCTCAGACTCGCTCTCGTCAGACGTCCACTCACCAAACTTCTTCCAAACGTACTTCACAGGTGCCTCAAGAGTAACAGAGGCCACGAGCTGAGATTCCCCTTCGTCATCCTTTGGCCTGACTTCTGCGGTTGAAGCCAGCGCGACTTGACCTGGAGTTTCAAGCGGCTTAGGTAAGTTCTGAGTTTTTGTTCCATCTCGTGCAGTCAGGAAGCCGTTGACATCACTGTCCTCGTCGGAAGAAGCCCAAGATCCAAAATCCTTCAACTGGGAGCTTGGACGGGGAGCCGTGGATGAGAAAGTGGAGGTTATAAACGTTTTTTTGGGTTTAACCGTGGCAACCGTCACCTTAGTTGCGCAATATGTGACCTCCTCCTTGTCATCAATGTCATCTTGGGAAGAAGACCAAGATCCACCACTCTTGCGAACATGTTCAATTTTGACATCTGGCTTATTTGAAGAACCAGAAGGAGAAGCCGTGAGTGACGAAGCAGCGACTTGAGGAGAAGGTCCTGACTGTTCGGGTTCCATCTTGGCAACCGTCACTTTATGCTCCTTGCCATCACTGCCGTTTTCTGAAGATGACCAACATCCAAAATTCTTGCGAACATATTGAATATTATTGACATCTGGCTTATCTGAGGAACCAGCAGGAGGAGCAGTGGATGAGGAATCGACGACTACAGGTGTAGGTCCTGACTTTTTGGGTTCGACCTTGCCAACCGTCACCTTAATTGTGCTGTAAGTCACTTTCTCCTTCCCATCCTTATCTTTCCCTGAAGGGCCAGCATAAAAATCAAATCCGTCGGAATCAGTGTCAGAATCTCCGTCGGAAACGACGAGGCCTTGGATACGAAAAGGGCGTCGAGGAGCCCTGGCAGATGGGAAGCGTGATGATCCGCTGAATCTACTGGAACCAGCGGGAGTCCAACTGCACGAAGTACTGGGTGCTCGACTGGCTAGTTCTTGCCAAGGGACAAACAGGTCCTCGGGCTAAAATCAAAATGTGTAATAATATGTATTATTAAAAATATAAATTCTAATATTTGGCTTGGCTAATAGTTAGCTAATATTAATCACAGTATTATTTTGCTACTTACACTGCAGTAAGTGCTCTGAGCCTTTGTCGGTCGCTTAATGACTCCTCCTCTCTTGCACCCCTTGTCTTTAGCCTGACCCAGCACCAAGTCCCTGATATTCCGCATATTTGGGGGTATGACAGCTTCTCGAATCTGTTCACATTTAAAGATCAAAACCCGATGAACAATAATCCGACAAATCTCGTTAAATAAGTCCTATTGTTAAAAATGACTTTAAAAATAGACAACTCACAAATACAAACAATTTTCCGCTAAAGAGCCTCACTTCGATGTCATCTCGCATTTCATATAGAAACTGTTGTATGGATCGAAAGCCCATTTTTTCCAGAGGAATCATCTCCCCCGTGTGTTCTTCCAAGTAGCCTATCCAATTAAAATAACAATAAGCCATTAAACAAACCAGTCATAGTAGTTAGACAGGGCACAACGTAATTATTCGCCAATTCGCCAAAATATTAATAAATAGTAAAACAACTTACTGGCCATTCCGCGTACTGTACACCCCTCTCGGCTGGACACCAGATAGCCAATGGTAAAGGACCTCCACTCATCGAACAACTTCCTCCTGGCGTCATTTGGTCTCCAAGTCCAATTAACTTTCGGGCCCATTTTGCAACTTCTCCTTCACAACTCCTGAACTTTCAACTACCAAATCCGCTAAACTAGTCAACCCTAACGTGCAATTAAACTTGAAACCTAAATCAATGTCTCAATCCAATAAAAAACGCTGTTTAATTGCTCCTCCTTCAAAAAAAAATATCCTCACTACTTCCACCTTCTTCAGTAATATCAACCTACAACCTACTTCTACGCTAATTAATGTTTCCAGAGCTAACAACTATGACAGGTTATTCAATTAAATGAGTGGTTAGTTAATTCAGTCTTTAGCACCACCTCGTAAATTTAACCAGTTAGGTAACTAACTGTAGTTAAAATCGGGAACAGAAAAGAGACTCTGAGTAAAGTGGGAAGAAGAGACGAGAAGAAGATGAGACAAAAAAGCGAGAGAGCGCATTTCCTCTCCACTTTTACTAGCACAACATAACACAAGACTCGCTCGGACGACGACTACTCAATAACTGCAAGTCATTCAAGCCTCCTCCGTCGGCTATCCTCTCCTGCACTTCTACTTTCTACTCTAACGACCACCCTCGAATAAACGAGAAGGCAGAAAGACGGCGAAATCTCTATCTCTATAATAACATGTATATATCTACGTATCTATCTATAATATGAGCAGATATAGTGATCGTCTCTCTCTCGAAAGTTCGCTTCGCTCTCTTCTCTGCCTTTCAGCCATCTGCGTAAAGTCTGCAAAGAGAGACAAAGAAACAGAAATGATGATTGCTTCTCTCCCCTCTCCTCTCGTCGTTGTTCTGTCTTTCCACTTGAAAAGTATGACTTTTTTCTTCCAGACGCTAACAAACTAAACGGCTTAGCAGTTTTTAAATTAAAACTTTACTCTAACTGCTTACTTAACTATCAACTATTGCTAGACAGTGCACGTGCCTGTGTATTTACATGTAGTTGACTTATTGTCACTTATAAAAAAATTTCTACTCTGTAGCAACAAAGAATGCATCGAACAAAGAACAAATTACTATATGAAGTGCTACTAAATATGTATATTCTGAGCGTTATTATCGAAAAGCACTCCGGAAATGACTCCATAACGGAGAAAAGGTTATTATTTTGTCGGCATGTCAGCTTATCTTATCACCACTTGGCTCACTTCATTTCTCCCGTTTTTATACTTTTTCATTTTTTGTTCTATCTACCAAGTTGAATGCACATGCTTATCAAAGCTGGATGGACGACGAGCAGCGCCAGCGCTCTATGCATGACATGACATGTTCTGAATCAGAACTTCTGATATTGATCTCTTGACATGATAAGCACCAACAAAAAACGCTAACAGTGTGCACAGTGCACACGCACTTGCCTATAATGCATTCCATGAAAACAAACTAAGCAGAAAGCAGTATAATAATATATTTAATATTTAAATGCTATGCTTGAAAAGGGAGTATGTAATTTTCTCCGTAATTTATTTTAACTAAGGCCCTAAACAGAATGAATGCAGTGCATTCAATGCGCCAAATCATAAAGCAACATGAATTAGTAAACTGCTCTCTGCCGTTAATTGTACAAAAATCAATAAGATGCAAAAAGATGATTGCAGAACGTGACGATAAAAATCAATTTGTAATTTCATATATAGTTAATTAAAATTAAAACTATCGTTTTTGTCATTCTTCTGCTTCCGCTAAAATGCGTTGCTTAAGCTTAGGTTTGTAGTGTAGTACATAGAATATGAAGTGGGCCTGCGAGAAGCAAGAAGCATTGTCCAACTCCCCATGTCCCCATCTCGCTTGCTGCTGCGGTGCTCCTCTCACACAATACATACACCATGCATTGTCCATCGCCTCAATTCAGTCTACTTTGCGTCCATGTCGAAAGCATGCACTACCCATTCTCACCTTCCCCCAATTCGTCAGTATAGCTTCCGGTGCGACACTGCTCCCAACAGCCAACAACCCAACCTGACACATTTCATTTCATTTCTTCATTGACAACTGACAATTATTATGTAGTGTGCGAGTAGATCGAAGCGAAAGACATTTTTAAAACTCTACCAATTAACATATTTTTAGTTACTTAAACATTGTTTTAGTTATTATTTAGTAGTGACATGTTACTTATTTTTAGCTATTACTATTACTATTTAAGACATTAATTGTTTTAGCCATTTTTTAGATATTTTAGACAGTTTTTTTTGTGTAGAGTGTCTAGTGATAACAAACATGATGGAAATGATGAAAGGGCCCTGTTCGGAAACAATGATCACTTCAGTAAAGTTCCGAAATGCAACATGATACCTGAGCGCAAACCTCACCGTGGTGTTTGGTATCAATGCCTCAAGTCGAAAGCGATTAATGTTCGCAAACCGAATCATTTAATTCAGGCAACCTATGATCATTACGATTTAGGGCGAAAGCGATTAGCTAACCTTCGTCAGCAACAAATACCATCTCCCAGTGTTGTCCCTGGTAAGGGCCCCGTAACTGTTTCCTTAGCTAAGCTAGATGATGACTGTAGTGATGATAACAATAAAAAATCTTCCTCTTCTGCTCCGAGCAATGCATTATTGTCTAAACTGGTGGTGAGTGATACTAGTGGTCGAACTGCACCATCGTCATCCAACGCCGCGGACGCCCTGCCGTCGTCGTCTTCTTTATCTTTACGAGAATCTAATTCGAACTGTCAAGTTCATCATCCTCCTCCTTCTTCGGAGAAAACTGAGTCTAGTTCTACGGTTAGCAAAGCGGAACAGATGCGGTCAAGATCTCTTGTAGACAAGGAGAGCCAACGGCAAACCTCGAAAGAAGAAGCTAATCATTCAGCATCCAACAGTAGTAGCAGCAGCAGTGGCGCCGTTCCGATAAACAATATCAATAATAGCCAGCAAGGACGCTCTTCTCCGGTGGTGGTAGCTGCAGTCTCAAAGGAGGAGCTTGATAAGGGACGAAAATCTTCCACGTTGTCCTCTTCTTCGTCGTCATTCCTCATAACAGCATTAAATCATAATAGTAGAAAACGGGGTAGGGGTGCTAATAGCTTATCCAAAACTGCTACTGCTGCTGTCTCCGTCGCTAGTTCAACAAGTTCTAGTGAATTATGTTTAAAATCCTCTTCATATACTAGTACCAGTACTGGTTGTAACAGTTTTAGTGAAAGCACCGTCAGCCGTAGTTTGCGCGCTTTGAAGAATAGTACACCTGCATTGGGAACAGTTATTACAGCGGCGACTAATTTTAATCATAATAATAGTAGCAACGGGAATAGCAAAAACAGCAGTGGGTCATCAAACGACTTGGCAAATACGCCGGCCACCCTATCATCCTCATCAAGCAACCACGGCGGGAATGCAAAGAGTAGAAGGTTTGGCACGCCGGGTGGTAGTGGTGGTCCCAAGGCTCCCAAGAAGTATTCCGAAAAGATGAAGGCTGAAGCGTCTGTTGTACAAAGGATTTCCGAGCTTCGGAAGGAAGGGATGTGGTGGGAGAGACGCCTTCCGAAAGTCTATGAACCTCCCAGACTGAAGTCGCACTGGGATTACTTGTTGGAGGAAATGACGTGGATGGCTTCCGATTTTATGAATGAACGCAAGTGGAAACGAAATGCAGCGAAAAAGGTGAGAGCAAGGAAATTGATTTAATTTATAATACAACAATGTGTATTATTTACGATTATAAAATGCTAATATGCTTTTTGTTTTTAATTGCATTGCAGTGCGCTCGAATGATTGAAAAATATTTCCATGACAAGGACTTGAAAAGAGCGAAAGCAGAGAAGGAGGAAGAGGCTCGCAAAAAGAGAATGGCGGCCACGGTAGCGAAAATAGTTAAGCAGTTTTGGTCTAACGTGCAAACCGTGGTGGAGTTCAAGGAGCAGACAATTATAAAGAAAAAGGCGCTAGACCAGAAGCTGAGCTACCTCGTGAACGAAACTGAGAAGTATTCTGAGATTGTCGCGCAAACGTTCACAGAAATTGCGAAGAAGACTGGCATTGACAATACGGATGCTGGTGTGAAAGATGAAAGTAAGCAGAGATCCTCCGACGGTGGTTCCGAAACGACTGCAATTAATGAGGAAGTTGCGAGTCCTGCTCCAACGGGCCCCACTGACGAAGCTGACGCTGAATTCGTACCACCCAGTGATTCTGAGTCTGATGTTGATGACACGATAGCAGAGGAAGAAGCAAAGGAGCGGGTGGAGGCACCAGACCATAAAAATGAGTTGGACGATTTGGAAGAAGAGAAAAATATGTCATATGACTATTTGAAGGACCCGGAAGCTTTCAGGGAACCAGTTAAAGTAGTAAGAGATCCTGAAGCTCCTCAACCTCATGAGTCGAGTTGTATGACTACTGAACTCTTTTTGAGCTTACACAGTGAACTGAGAATTAGAATCTCAGGGCGAAAAATCGAGCCACCAAAAGTTCCTGAATTTGATATTGAGACTGATGTAGAGGACGAGAGTGCTACAGGCAGCACTGAAGAGGAGTCGCAGGTTGAGGAGGAGGATGCGGCGTCCGATTCAGAGAAAACCAATGATGATTTGGCTTCCCTTCTCAAATCAATTTCCTCCGATGGCGACCAGAAGAGGAACACTGAGGAGGAGACCAACAAGCTGGCGGATTTAGCAGAGTCATTCAAGCCGAAAGGGAATACGCTTTCTTCCACGACAGTGGTGACCAAAGTTCCCCATATCCTCCGTCACCAGTTGCGTGAATATCAACACATTGGGCTTGATTGGCTGGTAGCAATGTACGACAAAAAGTTGAACGGTATCTTGGCAGATGAAATGGGCTTGGGGAAAACAATCCAGACCATTGCTCTGCTTGCTTATCTGGCGGTGGATCGGTGCAACTGGGGTCCTCATCTAATCATCGTACCTACATCCGTGATGCTCAATTGGGAGATGGAGTTTAAAAAGTGGTGCCCTGGCCTTAAAATACTCACATACTATGGATCACAGAAGGAGCGGAAACTGAAACGGTCGGGATGGACTAAGCCGAATGCATTTCACGTGTGCATCACATCCTATAAGCTAGTCATCCAAGATCACCAGAGTCTTCGTCGCAAGCGCTGGAAATACCTAATTCTGGACGAGGCGCAGAACATCAAAAACTTCAAAAGCCAACGGTGGCAGTTGCTCCTCAACTTTCACAGTCAACGGAGATTACTTCTAACCGGAACCCCTCTCCAGAATAATCTCATGGAGCTTTGGTCCTTACTCCATTTTCTGATGCCAAATGTCTTCCAGTCTCACATGGAGTTCAAGGACTGGTTTTCAAATCCCATGAGTGGCATGGTGGAAGGGAGTCAAGAATACAATGAAGACATTGTGCGCCGCCTTCACAAGGTCCTGCGTCCATTCATCCTTCGCAGAATGAAGACCGAGGTGGAGAAGCAGTTACCCCAAAAGTATGAGCATGTCGTGATGTGTTCCCTCTCCAAACGACAGCGATATTTGTATGAGGAGTTCATGGCTCGCAGCAAGTAAGCTTAACCTTGTTATTCTTTACTTTAACTCTGAGAAAAACACGTTGAACTGGTCCATTAACCAATATGCTTTTTTTAACAGAACAAGAGAAACCCTGAACCAGGGCAACCTCCTCAGTGTTATCAACGTGTTGATGCAGCTCCGCAAGGTGTGCAATCATCCGAATCTTTTTGAGCCCCGTCCCATAGTTTCACCTTTTCAAACGGAAGGAATCCACTACAGGATACCTGCCTGTGTTTGGGACATACTCAGGGAGCAACATGAGGATTCATTTGTAAGTAATTTATACTACTGCTCAGATAAATGTTTTGGAATCCTAAATATGTACGAACAGCTTGTTAATTTTGCGTGCCCTTTTCTTCCTTTCCAGCGTCAGTATTTCCCACTGTTCACTGTCTCCAACATCACATTTTCGTATAGTGAAGACGATGCTCAACGGATAGGGGAACTGACACCGCTCTTTGCGTACAATCCAGACGAGGAGAGACGCTACGTGGTAATGAATTACCAGCAGTGTGGTGACACCAAGCAGCCCCCTGCCAAGCGAGTCAAGCGGATTGTCAATTTGGTTAAGAGTGAGCCCCCAGTTTGTCCTCGCCTTCAGCGACCATTGACCTTCTTTATGTCAACAGGACCACCGGAGAAAGCTCTTCAAGATGTAGAGTTTATGGACTGCTTGAAGCGGGATGCAGTACAAAAGCAAGCTAGTATTGCTATTCCACCAGCTCAGGTATGTGAATGCAGGAATGCAGTAGTCAATTTGATTACCAGTTGGATTATATAGACTGTAATTGCTGACTGAACGTGTTACCGAATTTTTGCAGAACGAAAAGAGTGAGAAATCTCCCAACAGTGCAGATGCGAAAGCGACATCTTCAACAAAGCTGTTAATAGACGGTGGTAACAGTCGTAACACTGCTGCTACTAGTTCAGCAGCAAACAAGCCTGAGATTGTCCTCGACCTGTCCGATTCGGACAATGAGGATAAATCCAGCAGGGATTCAGAAATTGAGATATTAGTTGTTAAGCGAAGGCGTAAAGTCCCAGTTCCACGTCTCAACATCACAACAAGGCTGCAAATGATGGGATGCACAGTACCTGATTTTGAATTGGTAAGTTGCATGTGAATGATTTTCCTGTAACCCAATAACATACATATTATGCACTTCACTGCATAGACAATTTACATTACAAAAATGGAAAGTCTGCTACGATTCACAGACACGTAGTTATTTCAATATTTTTCCCTATCACTGGGACGTCGTACATTAAAGAATATTATGACGATCGTAAGAAATGGGAAATATAACAATGCTTGCTAATTACTGATCTCTCCATGTTCTCCTTGCATGCGATGAGATCATACTAGCAGTACAAAAGTAATATTAGAAACCTCAAGTGCTGAAGTTAATGGTATGAATTTAGTTAAATATAAAAAAGTAATTAAACTTAATGTGTGGTTACTTTTTGCAGGATTTTATCCAGGAGCGTAAATTGCAAGATCGAAAACTTGTAGTAAACAACCTGAACAAAGTGAACTGGGCTCGATGTCGCGTTCAGACTTTTGTAAACTCACGACTGTTGGAAAGTTGCCAAGTTGTAGGTTCGCTGCCTCCTATAAGACTGACGAGTAGAAGAACGGGACTTCGTAGTGTTCTCGCTAATTCGCCTACCCTGGCTAATATTGATAAGGCAAGGGACTACGACGCCAAAGGCTACTTCAACTTGGGCTTTAATGAAATTATGAAGATTGTTCGAATGCGACTTGAGCACCCCAACCTTGTGCATCATCCCAGAATGATGTGGCAAACGACCAAGCACTTGGACAACCTGGTGATCACTCCGGAGCGGAGACTACAAGAGATGATGAGTGTGCTAACCCGTTATGTGATGTATATCCCGGCCGTTAGTGCTCCCTCCTTGGATAGCATTGTGTATCGACCCAGCTCGTCAACACGATACTTTAGTCATTTGCATCAAATTGACGAATTCCGAAATGAGTTCAGTAAAAGCACGGACATAGTACACCCGATAATTTCCAGGATGCGTACTCACTTCCCGGATCCCAGACTGATTCAGTATGACTGTGGAAAGCTACAAACGCTGGACACGTTGCTGCGGCGGCTGAAAACGGGAAGTCATCGCGTATTAATATTTACACAAATGGCCAAGGTGCTGGACATCTTGGAAGCATTCCTTAACTATCATGGCCACACTTACTTAAGACTGGATGGGGCCACCAAGATCGATCAGCGTCAATTGCTCATGGAAAGATTCAATGCGGACAATACAATCTTTTGCTTCATTTTGTCCACAAGATCGGGTGGCATTGGAGTGAATCTGACGGGAGCAGACACTGTCATCTTTTACGACAGCGACTGGAATCCTACGATGGATGCCCAGGCGCAGGACAGATGCCATCGTATCGGACAAACTAGGGATGTTCACATTTATAAGTAAGCACTCACTTTACTTGGACAAAGGTCATAGTTTAGCTTCGTAGGAATTATTTAATTTTAAATATAATTAATATGAATTTTTAATTGTCCCTGTACAGACTGGTGAGTGAGAAGACGGTGGAGGAGAACATTCTTAAAAAGTCAAATCAGAAGAGATTGCTAGCAGAATTGGCTATCGAAGGGGGTAAATTTACGACGACCTATTTCAAACAGGTGAGTTGTACTACAAAATATACGTGACCATTTCCAATAAGTTAGAGAAAGTAATTGTAAACTGAATTGTGCTATTTTTACGTTTTTAGGGCACTATTCGTGAGCTTTTTGCAATTAATGACAAGGAAGACGTGACAAAAAGACTGACTGCGTGGAACACGGATCCTAGCTCCTCGGCTGTACCAAGCAAAATTGAGGAGGAGGAAGACTCCACTTTTGATCCCGCTGATTTGATGAAGTCTCCTGAAAAGAAACACGAGATGCAAATGATCGAGTGTGCCTTGGCAGCTGCAGAGGATGACACAGATGTCCAAGCCGCGCAAACGGTGCATGGAGAGGCGGATGCTGAAATGGCCGAGTTCGATGAAAATGTTTCACTGGATACGCTAGATGATGTAAAAATATTGCAGATTATTTTTATTGCTGTCTTCAAAAATATATTTAACCCTTGCTGTTGCATACAAAAATTGACTATTTTGCGTAATTTCATTTTTCAGGGAAAGTCCGGACCAAATAAGTTTGACCTTGAGTTCCAGCAAGTTTATTCCCAGGTAAGTAGCGAATACAAAGGGAAAGAGGATAATACACTCATTTAGGTTTAAATGACACTGATTTACAACCGATATGTGTTACTTTTTAGCTAACACCGGTCGAGCGATACGCCATTCAACTGATGGAATCAACAATAGACGACTGGTCAAAGGAAACAGTTGCCCAAGCACAAAAGGACCCGGAGGAACAGAAAATCGCGTGGGAGCTGCAACAGCAACAGAAAAATGCTCAAGAGAGTTGTAGTAAAATGGATATAGATGATGACTCTTGTACTACGGAAGATCTTTTAACGTATTCCAGGCTAGACAACTTAAACCAGGTGAAAAACACAGTTCTACCACTACTACTTCTTCTTGTATTCAATTCTTTTTAAATTGTGGTGTCTGTTCAGTAGTAATTAATCCATAGGAGCGTTTTAAAATTATGATTATCTTTTTTGTAAGATTGTCATTTAGTAAGTTAGCTGTAAGTATTTACGATATGATTAATTATACTGCTGGTAATATACAATGGGGAAAACCCGAAAGCATTTGGATCTCCAATTTTTATCCTTCCCTGTTTTATTATGAACGCAACAACAAAGGAGAAAAGAAATAATGAACTATTTTTAAGATATACTGACTTAAAAATTACAAAGAAAAAAGCTTGGCATTTTCCCCTGTAATGAAATAGCGTAGTGCTCTGCAATTTTCCTTAAGATTTTGTAAAACGAATTAGCTAACAAAAGTGTCTATTCCGATTTTGCAGGTCTGGCTCGCTCAGTATGGCAATTTTGAACAGGAAATGCTATTTCCGGTAAGCAGTCCACATTACATTTTTTTCTGCATATTACAATGAATTTCATAGTATGGTCATCATCATAAAAAAGAGAATCAGGCATAATTTTTTTCATTCAACTCTGTCCTCCCTAAAGATTTATGAGCCCCTCACACCACCACATAGCGATATGGACGTATGTTTTGACACAGCTCATGGTTACCTATACAACTACGAAATCATAGATGAAGATCAATTGCCTGCTGTGTATATTCCCAAACATTCTAAAAAGCCGGCCACTCCCGTTTCCTGTTCTCCGGTATCCAAGCCAGGCAGTGGTTTAGATAAGACGCCAGAACCTGTTATCAAGGACGTCTCTTCTAAAAAGTCCCCTGAGCTTATCGATCTAGCGGATAACGATCAAAGTCCACAAAAGAAGTCTCCCAAGGTGGGTCGCCGTGAAGATCCCATATTTGCACCGAAGTCCTTATTCGACAAGCCATCCCCCACACTGGCGAAAATTCGACGAGACCTTCGAATGCAACGGCATATCAACCGGCCGGCTTCTCACAGCCCCGAGATGATAGATCTGACAGCTGACGACGTAAGTCCAGCAAAGACGTCTGCTCCCGCCGCACCAGCAGTCACTCCTGAGTGGAGTTGCGCAGAGGATGACGCTTTGCTGAATACTATTAGAAATGATCTTGAGCTCCCAACCAACTTTATGGTTATCAACTCTAGCCAAACTGCGAACTCGGACTCCCATGACGTAGTGAACAACGTTGGGTTGACGCATCGAACACCCAAGCAGGTCAAATATAGGTACGTGTGCGAAGTCGCTTTTGCAATTATGTCGATAGACGGAAATTGGCGATTATATATTTGTGTATGTGTGCTTAATTATTATGCTTATCGTGGGGCATCGTTTTTTGTTGATTAGGTATGAGAATGTTGTAGCTCCGAGCGAAGTGGGGAAAATAGTATATGATGCGTCCTCAAGCAGCAACAGTCGTCCCATTTCTCCGTCGGCTGGGAAAAAGAAGAAATCTAGTAAAACGTCGGCCTCGTTTATAAAAATCAATCCACCATCACCGTCCAAACGGAATATGAATATCACGCAGCTCCTCAGTCAAGACAACAATGCGCAGTACGCTGCCGCGTTTATTAACAAGTTTGATGCGATCAAATTAATCGCCAGTAAACGCGCTCCTACCACCAAGCCACTTTCTGTGACACCGCAGCAAAAGACTTCCAATAAACATGCGCAAGTGATTAGCAAAATGGGTGTAAAATACGACGAGCCGCAGCCGGTGGTGATAATTACTAAAAATAGGCTGGATGGGCTGCGTGTAGATCGAAAGAAAATTGAAGTGGCAAGACACCAGCAAGTTGTTATTCAGCAGGCACAAGCTGCAAATGCAGTGTACACGATAAATCCCAATCCCTCTGGACAGCCAATGCAGGCACAGATCCCCACTCCGCATGGCATAGTAGTACCCAAAAGCACAAATCCAGCGAGCTCAGCACCGGCGTCCGCCGCTGCAACAAAACCACGAGGTCAACTTGGGTCAGTTGCTATTCCGGCTGGTTTTATACAGCTTGTACGTTCAACCACTTTTCCCAAAATCAACGTCCATAGAGATGTTGATATCGCCAATATCATAGCGCAACAGAGAAGTGTCCGACAGCAGCGGGAACAACAACAGCAGAAGCAGGCAGTTAGTTCCACGCCGTCACTAACCTGCCCGGTGGCTCGAGAACTGAACGACGTTGCAGGGCAACAACAGCCTACGAGGCGCCCATCAATTATAATCCCGTTACGGGAAACTGCAACTACGCACCATGGAATCTGTACGGCTGCCCCTACCTTGCCTGCAGGAGCGGTTTCCTCCCAGTCTCAACCCACGTTGGTTTCATTGACGCCAATGATTAGTGTGAGCAATCATCAGCAAATGGCGGCCGCAAAACTTCTCCAAAACGCTCGATCTGTTGCAACACTAATTCAGACTAGTCCAACCAGAGGCTCATCACCGACAACAATTGCTGCTCAACAGGCTGGCAAACAATTGCCGGTGAAACTTCAGTACCTGAGGCAGGGTGGCCTCATTCGGCAGACCGGTCCGGTTGTCAGTTCAGCGCCACTCACCCAACAGCAGCATGTACAACAGATTAAGGAGCAGTTGATCAGCAGAAGTCAGCAGATTAAGAAAATTCAGGTGGTTACTGCGTCACCACCAGCTACTATGGTCACTGGTGCCTCCAGTATTGCCGGACAACAGCAACAAAGCACTCTCACTTTGCCTTCTGTAAGTACAATTACAGGAACTCGATATTCCTCCATTCCTGCTGTTGCGGCGGCCACAACTACTCCCGTAGTTGCTATTAGTAGCACAGGCACCACTTCCAAGGTAGCTAAACTTGAACGTAGTACCTTGTATTAAAATATCGCGATAAATTAGACATTGGTAGTCATGTACTAATCCTTCGCTCTAATTTTTCTCTAGGTTTCTCGGTCACAACCGAACGTGACAATGGCTATAAGTTCTCCAAATGTGTCTCGAATGACCGTTCCCACTATTGTCCAGCAGGGTCAGCGTCAAGTTAAGGTATCGTTATTTTACTTTGTGTATTGGATATTTAAGTAGAGAAAATTAGCGAAAGCAGACTTTGTTCTTTAGCTTCCGTAATTAGTAGTAGCTCTGTACGCTTTACCTCAACTTACTTGAGTAGCTACGTGTCATTTTTCTGATAATCTCGCTGTCGATACTGCTTTTTTACAGTTATAATATGAATAAAAACCTCCTTAAATACCAAGATAGCACCAGTATCGCAAAAGCGGAGCAGTACACAAAAATTCTCTTCTAAATGACATTTTTACTAAAAGAAAATACATAGTTCAGCTGATAAAATAATTATAAAAATAATAAATAAATACTATGTTTATAGTCGAACCGGTTAAGCTCATTTAAGTGCTTATCTACCACCGGGGACTCTTCTCACAGAGAAGGGACACTCTGCAAGGATCCTGGTAGTCGATAATTCGAGTTCCCTTTGATAGTCGTACTCCCCAGGATACCTTTCCCCGTACAGGCTGCAAGCAGCACACACCGAGCCGAGAAGGATTTTGGGGTGCCGGCACCGGGATTCGATCCCGAGACCAGTGGCCGTAAGTCAGGTTTGCTGCTCACTGCACCACCTTGCCCCCCTTTTGATAAAATAATTAACAATGTATTCATAAAAAATGACAAGGAACATATTTCTGCTTTCATACCTATTTTGCTTAATGAAAATAATGATTTGGTAGAATGGGAAGCTTTTACGTGATAGTAAAAACGTGCTGAAATGTATTTCTATACAACGGTATGTTTTTTTCTGGTGTCATATGTGTATAGTTTCATAATTGACTACCTATGTTGCTCCTGCTAACGAGTTGACGGTACTGTGTACATTGGTGAGCTCTTTAAAAACTCGTACACAAGTTCTTTTAAAAATAATATTTCAAAATGATGGAAAGACAGGGCCAATTGAAATCAGAATGGAATTAATGAATGAAAAAATATGGTTTACAGAACGATTTACTTTCATTTTGATACAGTCAAGAATTTAATTGCTTTCTTTTGTGCAGAATATACTGAAGGTTCAACAAGGACCCGCACCAGGATCGGTAGCCACCCTGACAGCACCTGGTATCGTCCACATACCAAATATAGTTCAAGCTGCCAGCTCTTCAGGGCCTATACATGCTCGCATTTTGCCCGTCAGCGTTAACCTTGGCTCTCAGCAGCATGGCGGTGTCAAGCAAACGATTCAGGTAACTTTTTTTAATGAAAGGGATTAATTTATATTTTGTTTCTTTGTTTTGTATTTCTGTTCTATCTACCTATCTATCTAAAAGTACGGGATGACTTTATTCATTTTTTAAATTCATGTCTTTGAATGCTGAAATAGGTTGCTTCTGGACCTGCACCACCAAACGCCGCTACACTGGTTACGTCAGAACCGCTGGGAGTTCGACCGCCGCCGCCAGTAAGTGGTTCCGGCGTGCAGCCCGTCAACAGCATCCACATTAAACTCCCAACGTCAACCAGCGTAAATCCTCAAAATCCAGATGAAAAGAATAATTAGTACTAAAACTGCTACTAATGTTTAATGGTCTACTGTGAATCTGTGGATTTTATATATATATTTCTGTCGATAGGAATTCACATGCATGTTCATGTTGTAATTATTCTGTAACTATACGTACGATAATAACTTATACATGTTAAGAGAAAATAGATTAGGACGTTTTTACCTGGATGAATTTTTTTATTGCAAAAAGTATGTATGCAATTTTTAATCATAACTAGTCGCGTTAAACCGCGATGGAAAATACGTAGCTGAAATGGGGCCTTCAAATGGCGTTCAAACATGACGCTTTCATATGGCGTTCTAACATGACGTTGTCAAATGGCGTTCTAACATGACGTTGTCAAATGGCGTTCTAACATGACGTTGTCAAATGGCGTTCTAACATGACGTTGTCAAATGGCGTTCTAACATGACGTTGTCAAATGGCGTTCTAACATGACGTTGTCAAATGGCGTTCTAACATGACGTTGTCAAATGGCGTTCTAACATGACGTTGTCAAATGGCGTTCTAACATGACGTTGTCAAATGGCGTTCTAACATGACGTTGTCAAATGGCGTTCTAACATGACGTTGTCAAATGGCGTTCTAACATGACGCTTTCAATGCATGTGACCACTATTTGACCTCTACAGGTCAAAATAACGCGATTTGACCCATTGTTCCTGAAGAGGAAATGATCACCGTTCAATTATCTATCAGAATTCATGAAGAAAAAAAATTGCCATTTAAAAAGCATGTGACCTTCCCGTGACCCCCACCCCGCCCCCTGTGGACCGATTGACCTCAAAGTCAATACCGATCTTCCTTGTCACCTAAGGAACATGTATGCAAAGTTTCAACAAAATCCGTCAAGCCGTTTCAAAATTATGGCGCGAACGGACGGACAGACGGACAGACAGACAGACAGACAAACAAACTAAAATTATAACTACGCTTTCACTTCGTTTCAGCTACGTAATAATACAGATACATAGTATTGATACATAGTGCTAATTATTATATAAGATACTACATGTTGTTGGTAGTTATAATAAAACAATAGTAATGTTATGATAAGATAATAGCGATGATTAGAATGTAGTAAATCTAGTCTTGATTAAAATACTCAACGATTCATTCATTTTAATCTTTTAAATAATATATAGTAGCAGTAGTAATAGTTAGTTTCTTTTTTGTATGAAATCACAGCAGCAGTAAGACATTGTTTTGATTTTTAATCACCTTTTGTATGAATTGTAATTAGTGATAGTGTAACATAATGACGAATTGAAATATCATGTAAGAATTTGCTCACTGAACTAAAATTGTAGTTAACAAGTTAGAACTTATTTAGCACGTCCAAAAGTCATTTACCGTAAGTGCCACAAAAGTCACCGTCCAAAAGTCATTGATTTTCTGATAATTTTTTGAGCCATGATGGTACTCCCACCTCAATACTATTCATGAACGCTAGTCGTTAAACCCCAAACACATAATATAGTCAACCGTATAGATACATTGGCGTCACTTAGACACTTCAGGACAAAATATTTTTTTCAGGACAAGAGAAAATATTTTTTTCAGGACAAGAGAGAAAATACTTTTTTCTCAATCTCTATGATCTCAATCTTTCTGAACGAGTATGATTGCTGGCTGTATGATTACGTACATATAACGAAATAAAACAGTTCAGTCGGATCCTTAATAATACATGTACCTATGTATACATACATACTTATCTCTGCATTCTACCTGTGTAATAGTGTAAGTAAGACCGTGAATTCATTTCTTTACTTTTATTTCCAATAATATGTAATTGTACAATTATTGTTCATCAATCATAATATCCGGTTTTTTGCTCCTTGCTTTTTTTTTAAACAATACGCATTGTATGAGAGTCAAAATACGAACACGAAGCAATACGCTTGCCTTCACCACACCACTCTACTATATTCACCTTTGCTCCTTTTTCTAACACAATTATTTTTTCAAGCTTGTCTTAATATTTTTTGAGTGGGAGGAACGCAAATAACCATTTATGCTCGGATACGTGTCTGAAGTTGAAAGCGTACATGAATTTCGCTCCTGAGAGAAATAAAATGTACTTTCGTAGGATCAGAATGTGTAATATGTTATTATTTAGAGATTCCTCCTGAATAGACAGCAGGGCAATAATTAAAGTGATGAGGATCATCATTCTTGCATTTACATACATACAATATAATCACCGAGTCGGGCAGAGAGCAGCCAATTTGTTGACCCGGACCGGAAGTTAGGCTGGTTTTGTCTGGCTCTCACGCTGCAGCAACATCACTTTTGTTTGCGTGGAAAGAGTCTGAAGAAAATGTAAAGAATAGTGAACCCAGTATAACAGGAAATTGTGGTTTCATTTATTGCCATCATTTTTCATGACCAGCGCAAAATTGCAATTTAGTATGTACCTATGTACCTGTTGTTGATACGGCAAAGGTTTCTTTGTGCTCATGAGCGTTCTTCATTTTCTTTTCTTCATGGGAGCAAATGTGATTTCATGCAAAATTATATTTAGTAGGCTCATGAAAGTGCAATGAACAGGAACAAAGCGATAGGAGCCTCCAGAGTCCTCGAATTCAATCATTCAGTCCACTTGTGCATAAATACATACGTTAAGAAAAAAGTGTGAGGACTGAGGACCAATTTATTAGACATTTTAATTGCACTGTGTAACTACCTATAATAGAGGAGCAACTTTTTTTGTGAAAATGACATTTTTGGTGGCAAAGGCTGCGTTGGCTGCCACCGTGGTTGGGATCGGAGTGACTTTTGTGGCCCTCACCTTTCTATCTCGTAAGTGTCCGTCTTTTCGTTATTTATTATAAAAACTATTATTACTACCTATATTATTGCTTCACGGGACGCGTACAGAAACATGTAGAGTGTAGCTCATCTTTCTGTATCATTGATGGTAACTCGATTTACCTGTATATTTTAATGGCATAATTTAATGGCTTGTCACTTTACATGGTTGACTACGCATTAGCTAATTAAAATGGATGATATGTTGCATTGTTGCAGAAAGAGGCCAAGAAAACAGTAACAATGGGCTTATTGACGGTGTAAGGAAGGATGGAGGTGACTGTCACTGTAAAGCGATCCACGAGTGTCCAATGTTCCTGCGTGGTGGGTCCTTCCGACAAGGGCGTACCTGCGGATTGCAAGGCTTTCAAAGAAAGGTACGCAAAAAACGATAAACTGTTGCTCCTTACTTTAGAAATCAGGCATGCAAAAGTGGCATTTTAACTGTCACAAAAATTTTCTCATCTTTAATTGTTATTTGTAACTGTGTGACTTAGGTTTGCTGTGATGAGAGGCCATCACATTTGAGCAAGTCACCACGACCACCACCCTCATCGCCAGAGAAGGTGACAGTGAAAGGAGCTGCTGATGATGCGCACCTTAGCAAAAACATAATTAGCCAGGATGTAGCAATTAACAGCAATAAAGATGACCATGGGGGCGGTGGGAGTCGTAAAGTTGGAGGTTTGTTCCGTTCCGAGGTGGAGTCAATCACGGGCGACGATGACAGGAATACCACCACCGGAAGTACAACAAAGTTGTATCCGACATCACCGCTGGCGGAAATGGGGCAACAAGAGGAAGAACAACCCACTACCACCGTCAAGCTGCGATTAGACTTAGACTTGTCCGACTTTCACGAATATTCCAGGGATGATCAGGATGATAAGCTGGAGGAGTTTTCTACGCAGGTTCCCCTTCTTGATGATGACACTGATGGCTTGGATTTAGAGCAGTCTGCTGATAAGAGTACCTTGCAGGGTGTTTTAATGGACATTTAAAACAGAAATTCAGCAGCTTGCCAACTTTTAAATGCCTGAATAAATAGTTCTATTTCTATTACATACATTATAACGAATAATTAAATGATAATATCGGTTTTTTGTTCATTTGATGCGACAAACACGCTAAGTACATATCTACTTCAGATTGATTCATATAATTAAAGCAGTATAGCATCAAAGACACGCGTTATCTCCAGTTCAAAATGATCAACCAGAAACGCTTTGTCGACCGTTTTGAAGGATCCACACCTTATCGATATAGGAAGTATGCTTTGCGCCACCTTCAAAAGCCGAAGCGTGCCCCCAGCCCCTCCACTCCGCGCGTGAACAAAGCCAATTTGGCGTCTCTGATGCAAGACAATTTCTCCCGCGATCACAACGGCCTCAATCACAATCACGGCCCGGTAGCAGGGTGACCTGGGCAGTCACGAGGCAAACTGTGCAGAGGACCACTCCCACGTAAAGGGGTAGGTCCACCTTGTCCGACCCCACGGTTGAGAACCAGCAAGCAACCACCGTTCCCCAGAAGGACACCCACTCCATCGAGTACACGAGCCACTCTAGCCATACGCGCACCTTGGTCTGCGATATGCGCAAGCACGTGTAGCGATACGCAAACTGCTCGAATTGGAGCCGTCCAACGGCTTTGATGAGTTTGGAACACTGGTCCGCTGCGAGCGTCAACAGGCAAAAGTAGTAGCTCCCGCCACGCCCCAACTCAACAAAGACAATGGACAAGGCGGCGAGGCGGATCGCGATGACGATGAGGATGGTGTCCCTCTCCCAGTATTTCGGGTCGGGTAACACGAGTCGCAGGTAGAACTCTGTGGTGTCAAAGTCCATGTAAAAGGCGCCCAGTGTGCAGCCGTATGGGATCATTGCCCCGGCCATCATTGAAACCAGCATGGCTATTCCAAACATGTCCACTTCCGGTGACGATGAGCGTTTCCCTTTCTTTTTTCTACAGAGTCATATTTATAAACAATTTGAATGGTTTAATCAATTCTACGTGATTTAATGTTTCATTCATGAATGTTTTCAGAGACCTGCTTGGCTCAGCTCGAGATTCATTTGGAGGATGTCGTTGCATGCGGACACGAGGCGCTTGCCTGAAATGCTAAAGGAGTAGGCAACCACGAGCCAACTGGTGAAGACGACATAAAAGAAGGAGAGCATGAAAATGCGAACACAGTGGAGCTCCAGTTTCGTCATCACTTCATAAATGACGAGAATTCCGCAGAGCTGTCCCTCCACAAACATGGCGAAAAGGAGGAAGGAGGCGACTACCCAACTTCTACGAGACGTTACCATTTGAACCTTTTCGTAGTTCTTGTCCATATGAATTGGGGGCTTTGGGAGGTAGAAGTAGATTTTGGAATGCATTTTAAAAGCAAAGATTTGAATGCTGGAAAGCATTGCTTTTTTGGGTAGGTATGTGTAAATTGAAGCAGAGTCAGATTTTCAAGCGTTTCTCCTTTTACGTCAACTTACTAACTGTGAGATAAGTAGTGCTGATAAAAGCATATTAAGCACACGTATGGGTAACTTAGGTAACAGCTCTATTGAAACTGTTTTCACGGAAATAAGCAGCACACAATCATTTCATATAATAATGGCTACTTACTTTTCTCTTCCAATTTTTTAGCAAGCCAGATTGCCGTGTTTACAACTTACGATAGCAGTTAAAGGGCTATATAGTATCTTTAGTACCTATTTTATCCAGAATAGAATGTTTTACGTATTTACAAGGGTGCATTTTTCATAAGATTCATTTATACCCCAAGGTAAATTGTCGCAAGTAAACAACAGGTCTAATTATAATGGTCAGTAAAATTAGAATGGGAGTTTCATGTTTTAAAAATACATTATGGATAAAATCACTATCATATTGTCAATACTGCAATTATGCTGCTATCTACAATAATACATTTAAGCCAAATAACAATAATTTTGTAAAATGGGTAATGGCAGCAAACAGTGCTGTCGAGAGATGTAATTTGTTGGTCATTTTCATGTCCATTTTGCTTCCCTGTTTTAAACGCATATTTAACTTGCTGATGGCCGTGCAGAGATAGGCATATTAGAGTAGTATATATTAATTATGTGTAGAAGAATTACCACCAGTTAATTATTTTTAAGTTGAAAGCAGACAAGGCAAAAAAATATGTACTTGTTCACTTGACAATTCTTCCATTTCTATATACTGTCCTTTGCATACCATTGCAAATATTTCATTGTCTCGCTTCTTCGTTCGTTAAAAGTTAAAAGCAATTTGCAATTATCATGGAACAAATTTACCTTGATCGTCATGATTGCATGACGATGCTACATTGTTTGAACTGCGTCAGTTTTACTATAGCTTATATGAAGCCAGAGAGTGACCAAAATGACAATACGATGAATCTGTTGGTTTTTCGCAAACTACGTATAATAACACGCATATCTACTCCACTCGCCTCTCTCTCTGACTAATTTTTACGTGAGGATTATTTTACCAACTGTTTTCTATTTTTAGTTAATTGACTTATAAATACGTATATTAAAGTAAAATGTTATAAAAAGGATGCCATGCACTATTGCAGTGCAGCATCTCTTCGATATGCAGACGACACGATTGGTTTCGGGCCGGGTATCGTGAGAACATGCCATTCTAAATGGAATGTCTCTTGGTATTTTCATTAACGTTGACAATTGGTCCTCCTGGACGTGCGTGCTTGTCACCTGCCAGCCCTTTTGATATCTGATTTAGAACGAAATCGAAAACAAGGAATATGACCAATGAAATGACGCAAGCAACCCAGATCCAAAAATAATACCTATAGAATAATACTAGACGTAGAAAGCCCGTTGAAATCAACGGGCTCTAGAAACTTGACAGACAGATTTAAGGTAAGGACGACTTTCCCCTCTGGGGCACGACTTTTCCCTCTGGGGCACGACTTTTCCCTCTGGGGCACGACTTTTCCCTCTGGGGCACGACTTTTCCCTCTGGGGCACGACTTTTCCCTCTGGGGCACGACTTTTCCCTCTGGGGCACGACTTTTCCCTCTGGGGCACGACTTTTCCCTCTGGGGCACGACTTTTCCCTCTGGGGCACGACTTTTCCCTCTGGGGCACGACTTTTCCCTCTGGGGCACGACTTTTCCCTCTGGGGCACGACTTTTCCCTCTGGGTCACGACTTTTCCCTCTGGGTCACGACTTTTCCCTCTGGGTCACGACTTTTCTCTCTGGGGCACGACTTTTCCCTCTGGGTCACGACTTTTCCCTCTGGGTCACGACTTTTCCCTCTGGGGCACGACTTTTCCCTCTGGGGCACGACTTTTCTCTCTGGGGCACGACTTTTCCCTCTGGGGCACGACTTTTCCCTCTGGGGCACGACTTTTCCCTCTGGGGCACGACTTTTCCCTCTGGGGCACGACTTTTCCCTCTGGGGCACGACTTTTCCCTCTGGGGCATGACTTTCCCCTCTGGGGCACGACTTTTCCCTCTGGGGCATGACTTTTCCCTCTGGGGCACGACTTTTCCCTCTGGGGCACGACTTTTCCCTCTGGGGCACGACTTTTCCCTCTGGGGCACGACTTTTCCCTCTGGGGCATGACTTTCCCCTCTGGGGCACGGCGTAGCTTTGCACGGCTTTTCCTCCGTACGGGTTTTCATACCAGTTGCACGGCTTTCCCCCACTCGCACGCTTTCCTCCACCTTGCACGGCTTTTCCTCTCACTTGGACGGTTTTTCCTCCCACTTGTATGCATTTCATCTATCTATATATTTTGATAATATGCAAATTAGCTGGGTGTCTATACTTAACATGGCATTCTACACCTATCCGGAAACTCCCTCTCACTCACACAATAAACCTTATCAAGACTTCTAATTTTTTCTGCCATCAAGTATAAAGGTTGTAGAATGCCCAAACGGTTTTCGCATTCAAATTGACAATGTCCTTCATATTTTAAAAAGTGTGTGAAGTTGACAGATTTTTTTCTGAAGAAGTCACCATACCTCTCCATGTTATTGGGCATACCTTTCCATACTATGACTCATGACGTTTGACCACCCAGTCCGCTTCGCGTACCATGCCATATTAATTGTTCGTTACGTAATTACGATTGAAATGAATGCATTTTGTGAATATCTCAAAGACTTTTAATTTCCACAGAATTACAAATTATGCAAAACATTTAAAATTTCGTAACAAAGGATTCAAAGCAAGCGATTTTGAATTTTAATATGAAAAATCAGTCAGTCAGAAATGAACCATGTAATTAAAATTGGTTATATACGGGGCTGTTCATTTAAAAATCAGTCATTTGGGCCAGGAACGGACTGTTAAGTTAAAAATCAGTAATTTTTGCCAACAATGTACGGGGAATGAAGTCTCATCATCATCACCATATTCCAAGGAGTTACGTAATTCGCACGTTCGTTAGCTTCCGGTCCCTTTTTCGTCTAAACGACCAATTTCTTTTGAAAAATTGTTCGTTTTTTTGTAAAGTAGGTGTCACAGATGGCCTTAAACGTATGTTGACATTTGACAAAAATATCCTTCACCGTTAACTTTTTCCTTAAAATTGAGGTGATTTCGTCATAATTTGCCTAAAGTGCAATAGAATAGCATGGAAGGGAATAAAAAAGCATAAAAAAGTTAGGTATGCATATTTTCATCACAATAACTTCACAATTGCATATATATCGTTGTGGACTGATGAAAATCGTGCCCCAGGGGGACCCAAGGGGGAAAGTCGTGACCCAGGGAGGAAAGTCGTTCCCCAGAGGGGAAAGTCGTGCCCCAGAAGGGAAAGTCGTGCCCCAGAGGGGAAAGTCGTGCCCCAGAAGGGAAAGTCGTGCCCCAGAAGGGAAAGTCGTGCCCCAGAAGGGAAAGTCGTGCCCCAGAAGGGAAAATCGTGCCCCAGAAGGGAAAGTCGTGCCCCAGAAGGGAAAGTCGTGCCCCAGAAGGGAAAGTCGTGCCCCAGAAGGGAAAGTCGTGCCCCAGAAGGGAAAGTCGTGCCCCAGAAGGGAAAGTCGTGCCCCAGAAGGGAAAGTCGTGCCCCAGAAGGGAAAGTCGTGCCCCAGAAGGGAAAGTCGTGCCCCAGAAGGGAAAGTCGTGCCCCAGAAGGGAAAGTCGTGCCCCAGAGGGGAAAGTCGTGCCCCAAGGGGGACGTCATTTTAAAATGTGGTTCCAAGTTTTCAACCAGTTTTCCAAGTTGCTAGAGCCCGTTGATTTCAACGGGCCTTCTACTTCTAGTTTCCAATACAAAAAGAACCTACTAATTACCTATAATGCAACTTGGCTATTTGATTACGTAAATTATAATCAGCAGAGCACGTATACCTATGTAGGTAGCATGTAGATACAACGTGAAGAGTTATGTAAAAATGTCAGTTTTTCTCTTTTGAATTAGTGACGACACGGTTGGATTTTTGAAAAAAATTCAACGTAGGTTCCGTTAGGGAAGCTGTGCCTTTAATTTGATACCAAATTTATTATTGTGGACTGCTTGGTGTCGGTGTGAGAGGGACCCAAAGGTGTCGAAGAATTTGCCTAATTTGCATATTCCAACTTTGTATATATAGATACATAGAATGGCATGGATAAGTAATTGCAATTCTAAAGTGCATAGGAATGCATGTGAAGAGAATGAAATAATTATGAAATAATTTGTCTACCACTTTACGTTATACAGATATACATACGTATGTATCTGCATGAAAACTCTCCTAGCTAATCCATTTTCATGATATAGTGCTGGATAATGGTTTGCAGCTTTACAGCTAGAAATTGTGATGACGATTCGATTTTTGGTGTGTTCAACTCGCCACGAAACCGGATGCTATCAAGTTAGGAATATTCTCATTTTTGCAAGCGCTGTCAGTGTCGCGTATGGACTATATGCAGAGTTGAATGCAGATACGGTAAGGAATCTTTTAATTACTTTCATCATCTAAATGAGCACGACATCTATGTCCAGTTTGTCGACAGCACGTGTAAGCAGAAATAGTAGACATATATTACATTTCAAAGGATTTTTACCAAAATCGATGATTTTTACGTGGCGCCTCGGAGGTTATAAAGCTGCGAAGTATTCTTCGTGTGTATAAAAGCTGGAAGCAAGAAAGGCAAGAAAAGGAAATGAGCTTTTTTCTACTACGTCTTACAAGGGAACGTTGTTAAGTGAATAGAGCCTAGAGAGAAACGAAAATATACGTCTGAATCAGAATTTTTTTCTGATTCCAACGGTACCAACTTTATTCTGCAGAAATGAAATCTGTGGATTTTACGATCACTAGTTTGTTCCAATATTCAACCTGACTAGGCAGTACTATGGGAGACGCGATGACCCTAAACTAACGTAAAAGCTTATGCTATATGTAAAAAGTCAGCAATATTTTAGCTATCGTTATGAGTATTTATTACAACTTGAATGATATTGTAAATACGCTACAAAGGTGGCTGATATTGGGCAGATTTATTGTGCACTTTGCATTTATGTATGTTTAGGTTTCACTTTGAAATCATTACATAGAATAGTCAATAGGTATCATGTTCGACACATATTTCCTCACTTTGACCAATGTATGCCTTTGTATGGCTTGCGTACAAGTTGTAGAACTAAACGTTTCGTGATTTCGGCAAATGACAAATTTGCCCTGAAAGATCATACAAGGGGACGCTTTGTTGTTAGCCTCAACCGTTCAATGCGTAAATTTTTTAATCATTATTAAATTTAATGTACGCATTTGGATGAATCTTATCCTAGGAACATTACTCACAATGATTTACATGAATTTTGATTTTTTTACATTTAGCTTGCACTAATTTATGAAGCATGCTGGTTTAACCCGGGACTATTTCCTCGAAGCCGATTGAATTAAAACAGTTGTACAATCCACAGATTTCATTTCTGCAGAATAAAGTTGGTACCGTTAGAATCAGCAGAAAATTCTGATTCAGACGTATATTTTCGTTTCTCTCTAGGCTCTATTCACCTCAAAACGTTCCCTTGTTAGTATTACTACATTCAAAATGAATGCAACGTTGACATGGCAGCAATGCTGTTATAAGTAAATGAATTACATAGGTATTATTCTTTATGTTATGATTACACTATCCTTTGTTTTATAAATGCTGCTAACCACCGTGATCACCTTCCTAATATGCATTTACATACCTGCATAAATTATGTGTATTATACGCATTTTATGGGCTGGAGAAGGTATTGCAGTTTTGCTGGAAGAAGAAAAGATTAAAAGGGATTAGGTATGGAATGAGTACTTCGCTCCATTCCACTGATAATTGGTTTACACAGAAGCACGCGCCTTTAAATATTTCCTTCAAAATATAAAACGACACAAAGACAGAAGAAGAGAGTAAAGTTATAAAAATGAGAAAAGCAATTTGGTGAAAAACCTTGTCCTTCGTTTATATGCTTTCCATTTACTTAAGAGTACATGTCGTATTCTTACATACATATACGCGACAAGGTAAGGCGAACGGCCATAATAACATGAAATTAAGTTGAAATTAGACAAAGGAACGCAGGAAGGAAACGGCAAGCAAACTCATTTTACTTGACTTGTAAATCTGGTTCACGACTGTTTTTAGTAAAAAAATGTTGACTACTTAAATAAGTGTAAACTGTAAGTAGAAAATGTGGAAGTAAGCACGAGTCATTCATTGCTGCATTGCACAGGTATATACATACATATAATATGCATTAAAATCATTCATCATGCGGATCTTTTTAACAAGGAATGCTACTGACTTTTAATCCTATAATTAGACGAAAAAGGTGGTCATGGTGAGTCATGGCATTCATCATGTCATAACGAGGGAACGTGCCGAGAGGATTAAAAAATGGGATTTTTTTTCCTTTTTGAGTAAAGAACGTGCTGGGGTATCGCCATCACCAAATTCCATTCATGCAACTACATTTTACTCACACGGCTTTGTTCATTATTATTTCTAATTCTGTTGAAAATCGTACCTTCCATAGCTTCCCCTCGCATTCAATCGAAGAATAGCATTTTAGACAGGAGTAGTTTTAACGAGTCAGTTTCGTTTTTCTTTGCAAATAAATAATTGTCGCACAATTGCATAGTCCTCTTGGACATAATAATATATAGTGTATTTTTCAGCAAAATTGACACTTAAAAAACATTGATTTTTAGACTGTGACGGTTAGAAATATGGACGCAATGTCTGGCTACAGTGGCCAGAATGGAGGAAGCGCTTACAACTTCCCGTTAAACACCAATGTCAACTCAATCAATCCCTGTCATCAACGCCAATTCCAAATGGCTACCCAGTACCCTCCCACCCCGCTGGACCAGCATTTACACGATTACAACGCCTTAATCAACGGCAATCCGCCAAACATCCCTTCTCCATTTCAAACGCGTCCCTCCAGCACTTCCGCATCTCCATCAGATAACATGATGAGCAAAGTTAACGATCATTTAGCGGCGCTGGTGAGCCTGTGGCATACCAACATGCGCCACATGGAGTCGCTGGTCAACGGGATGGAGGCAAGAGTGGACGTTAATTTCATGGACGTTAAAACAAGGCTTTCCAAACTTGAGGGCATGCTTTCCCATGGATTCGTGAGTACCTTTTGTGATAATTCGGGACAGTTTAATGTTCCCGAATCGGTCATGGGGATGGCACCTCAGCCCATGTTTGCTACTACCGGTTTTAATGTGAGGACGGAGGCAGACATGTTGCCCACTGCCTCCACCTCCAGTGATGGATCCTCTGGATTAGGTGGCGGAAGTGTGACGCCCTCTCCTAACCCGCGAGAGTATAACGGAGAGGACGTTCATGAGACGAGAACCAGTACATCCATTTCCTCCAGTGATGATGGAACCTGTGGTGATGCCCTTCAGATAATTTATGAGTCGGGATCCATTGGCAAAAATAAGGGCACCATTAAGACGGAACCCGTGACACGTGATGACAGCAATTTGACAAGCGAGACGCTCATTGACGTGGAACAAATTAACAGCTCTGCCGAAGGGGAACAAGAGATGTCAAGTTCCAGAGATCCTAAACGCGTAACCTCGCAGGTCGTCCCACAGTTCGTCGAGAATAATGCGGGTGAAATCATTTCTGAGAAGGTATAAAAATAGATATTGCTCCTTATTTCTATAAAGCATGTAAATACAGTACAGTAATTTATACAACATATAACGTTATATTTTAAGGAACTTTCAATGTCCTCCATGGACCAGCAAACAAGTTATGATAGCGGCACTGTTCAGGAATCAAGATCAGAAACTTCAAAAGAGTCTCAGACTGGATCTTCCACAAATGCAGTTGAACAATGCACGACAGGGACTACAAATGCACAGGTACTGAACATAGTAGCGTATATTATTACTACACTTTTATATTTCATGCTTTCATTCATACTAATGACAGTGGAAAAATGATTTCATGTTATCTTTTCAGGAAGTCCCACACCTATTGACGGACCGACCAACGGATAGTGGCACCGCAAATGAAACCGGAAAGGAAGCACCAAAAAATGCGTGTCCAACCGTTACTTCCAAACATGCTGAGAACTGCAACGAGAATAATGGGATCGGTGGAAATAATGATTGTCCGGTAACCGAGTAAACAGTCATTACGCTTTATACCAGGATTGTGTTTTAGTATGTAAACGGTATAAAATTTTCTCTTGTTTTACAATTTTAGGAACCTCCAAGGTCATCCACGACCCAAGAGAAAAGCATAGGTCATCCTGAAGATTCCCAAGTGACCTCCTGTCCCAACGGTTCCAAGACCGAGTCCCGCAAACGACCCGCTTCTTCAGTTAATTGTGCTCAAAAGCAGAAAAGGGTTCGTTGGATTTCCGATGTTACCGCAGAACTTGAGTGTGGCCCAACATCGAGCTCATCTCCTGCACTGCCTCCTCCCTCCAATCCCCCACCGATACACGTGGATATCAATGCTGTCATTAAAAAGGAGAGGGTGGCCCACGCCGTGGATGATGAGAACCCAACAACAAGGCTCAAGTGCATTTGTGGTTATCGAGCACCCAGCATAGGCGCCTTACGTGCTCATGTCAAAAGGGAGGGTGCCGTGGAGCCACGCTTTATCTGCATTCAGCCAAATTGCACAAAGCGCTTTGTGTATCCATCGGAGGTCAAATATCACTTGGAAAAGGAGCATAATGTGAAGAAGGAGATTTTACTCGGATGTCGAAAATGTTACAGACTCTTCACTAATAAGAAGGACCTGAACCATCACAAAAACGAGAGGGACGAACTTTGCAAGGAAAGTCTAGGAAGGCGATCTGCTCGGCCGTCCATGGCCGCGGGTGAAATTGCAGCCGCGGTGGCAGCAGTAGCAACACCAGTAGTTAAAAAGCCTTCAATCACAGTCACTTTATAATAATTTATAGTACGTAATATTTTTTTAAAAGATTTATATAACCAATGTAAATATTATGCGTACTTGTTTTAATATATGGGTACATTTAACAAGTGGGTGCACTTTCAAGGAAAACGAAATTTATACTGATTCTCGTCGAGAGAAGTGAAATTTCCTACGTGTAGTTTTGGTGATATGTAATGTTAAGTTGAGATATTTTATTTCAAATTAAAACTATATTGTTCATATTATGTTATATGATGAAAATTCATACCTATATGAAACTTCATATATGATTGTTAGTGTACAAAATCAGTCTATATTATTTTTTATTTAGTAGTACGTCATTTAGTCGTTACATAAGAAGTAAGGTGGTTAACGTTTAAAAAGTGGAAATAAAAATTATTATTGAGCAGAAGAATTGTCAGCGATTGTCGTGCCTACAGTCATTAAAAAACTTCAGTTGAGCCCTGGGTCACCTCACCATCTCACTCACCTTCTCTGACGAAGTGAAAAACTGCAAAACCAAAAAAAGTGATGTTATGATGATTATGAAAATTTGATCCCTGCAGTTAAACTGCACTTGGAATTTGAATAGTCTCAAAGAACTAATAAGCAGAATTCGCATTCACTAATGCTATTTACGTACTGCGTGACAAAATAAGACAAGCTTTACTTTCTCTGAGATGGCTTATGGTTTGCTATACTCAATAAGTCTTCACTTCCCCTGTTTTTTGCTTTATTTCTTATAAATCATATAAGCATACACATTCTTTGTGGGGACAAGCACGACAAGTTAAAATCGCAGCCATAAAGTCCAAAGTACGTTGCCTATTTTTAATATGTAAAATGAAATACGCATTTGGTATATGTACATATTTAATTACATATTATGTAGTGGTGGTGAGAAGAACGTTAACCGAGGGTATCGAGCGTCTTTGATCCAAGTGTACATGATATTATGAATGTTTCATTCATTTCTTTAGCATCATGCAAGCTGTGAATGATCTTGTGTTGAAGTTTATAAGAACTTCAAAAAGATGAAATGATGACAGGTGAGAAAACATGGAAAGAATGTAGACCATGCACACCAGACGCAGATTTTTTGTTAGTCATATCCCTACCTTTCCTTATTACTTTCTAGCCAGTTTGATATGCATACATAATATGAATGTGTGTGTTATGCAAAAAAAACTCACCTTGTGATAGTAAGTATGTTAGTTAATATGGACAAAGAAAGACTACGTTACCAAGTATTGAAACAAGAAATGCTGTACAATTCCATGAAATTTGTCGCTAATCCTGGCTGATCGTAATACGCAGGTGTTCAACGTGTAAATTGGTTCACTATAAAGTACAGTGCCAAGACGCAGTATTTTAATAGCTATCATGTAAAACAGGGCACGACAGTGTTAGCTGTATTGCAAAATTCCATTTCAGTTTTTATGATTCTGTTGCCATCTTAAACTTTTGAGGAAACCAAGAACAAACAAATCTGGTGATGACGAGTTGCAAAAGGCAGATAAAAAACTACAACGAAGCAATATGCGCATAACACTGTGAAATGTGTATTTATAAAAATTGTATGATACCAGGACTTTGGAAAACTATCTACCTATAACATAAATATATTTTATCCTATTTAATAGTCCCCTAAGTATTATACAGCATATAATTTAAGCAATGCGAATCATGCGAAGTGACATGGATGGGTTACTATTCAAAAGCAAAAGGTTGCAACAATGCCTTCACTTTATAAAAATGAAAAAGCATCTTAGCAATAAACAGTAATGTCCTGTCCTGGGTCAGCACTCCTGACATTATTTAGCAAAATTTTTGCCATTTGTTCAGCGCATAGTACAAAATCGCGTTTCGCATGATGATTCATGTGGCACAAATGATTGATAGTATTTTCCCGTTGTATTGCATAACGACGACATTGAATCTAAAACGATTTATTTCAGGTATTACCCAGAAAAAAACTGCTAATCCACTTATAACTGGAGTAGGCCAGATAAAATTGGTTTTTCCAAGTGGATGGCAGTTAATTTGACAGAACTTGTTTTTTGACAGCCTGTGACATAAGAGATTGCAGGTATTAAGTACGGACTGCCTGGAACTTTCCCATGAAACTGGAGTGGAATGAGTGGATTACTGAAGATCTTGCTGTCTTTAATAGTTGTTTTAAATCTGGTATTTATGTATCAAAGCTTTGATTAAAAGGGAAAAGTTGGTTGGCAGTATTTACCTACTTTCTACATACATTGTGCATATGATCTGAAATGCAGACCTGTATGTAATAAGTAATGAGACATTTTTGATTTAGGTGCGCAGATCGTGTCTCTTGTTTTTAAATGTGGCGTCTGGAAGATTCTTTATTTATTATGCATGCAATCTACAGAAATAAATAATATCGTAACGATAGCAGGATTAAATGTTTTAAAGGAATTAGTTTTGAACCTGTCATTAAATCCTATTGTATTTAAAAAATAATAATAATAAGTCCAGCAATATGGACTGTGGGCTCAATATTAAAATCTGAATGAATGGAAAAACGTTCCAGTAAGATCAAATATCATCACACAAGTTTCATCATAGCACCGTTTTCTCTAACCTTATCCACAGTCTAAATTTGAACTGCATTTACTCCACACACTATTACATTCCTAACAGACAACACAGATCCTCGGAACAGTGGAATAAAAATAGAATGTATGTAACAATACTTACATATATTGACTAATAATGCGTAATAATGATTAATATAAATTGTATGGCTGTAGGAATAAGGAAATTTGTACAAAAACATACATAAGCTTAACTAATATCCATCATCATTCATTTTTATGACGTTCATCGACATTTATATACGCTGTATACATATCTTAAGCAATGCAATGCAACGAGTCTCATTGAATGATACGTTGCAAAAAATACGCAAGTTCAAGTTCCAACCATAATATCAAGGTATTCATATCAAGCCGTTTCAATTAAAAGAACTAACAAGTAATGTGGAAAAAATGTTGTAAATTGTCCTTTATTTTTTAAATGGTGTAATTTAAAGCAAAATGATCTATTTGTCCCGCACTTGAAAGTGAAATGCATTGTCTCAAATAGCGAGCAAACAGAATTGCCATCCGACAAAATATGACAATTTCTACTTTCTTTGTGATGGAAAGCTTCCAATGAAATGTCAAATTTGTTTCTATAGTTTCTTGAGTCATAATATAATCTGAGACCATCTTCAGCGCGACAAGTTAATACCGTATGCATAAACTCCAAAGTGCGCTGCATATTTTTAATGCGTATTTTCAATTACATGCCTATTTAATTACATATTATGTAGAAGTAAGAAGAACATTAACCGAGCATGTGGCGTCGGAGGTACAAGTGTACATGATATTATGACTTTCATTCCTTTTTAGCATCATGCAATAGCATGCCTAAAGCCGTGAATAATCTTATGTTGAATTGTATAACATTGAATTAAAGAAATTAAATGGTGACAGGTGATAAAACATGGAAAGAGAAGACCATGTACATGCAAAACAGACACGGATTTTTTACTGGTCATATCCCTGCTCATTTTACCTTTGAGGTACGTACCTACATATATGTAGTGGGTAAAAAAATCTACTTTGTGAAAGGATGTTATTTAATTAACATGTACATATATATATGTACATATGCACGTAGTTTACAGCACAGCACAATTCCATATAGAAACCAATATTGATTAAAATGCTGGAAAATTTCATGACAATTTTGTTTCTTGTCCTGGTTTATCTGAATACGCAGGTGTTCAAAGTGCAAATTGGTATGCATATTATTATTAAAAATGCCAAGACGTAGTATTAATAGCTGCTATAAGTCCCAATGTCATACATGCATATATACTTAAGAGCTATCATTTAGTAGTAATGTGAGTTGTATTAGAAGTTTTCATTTCATAGTTTTCGTTGTTGTTGGAACTTTAAAATGACCAGTCTTGAGGAAGACAAACACAAACAAATATGGTGATAACAGGTAGACAAAAATACAACGTAGAAACTAAAGGAAAGTATATACCTATGTTACATGCATATTAGGCAGCATGATTTGAGCAATGCAAGACGCAATGACATGGACCACTTTGCCACACACAAGCACAGAGATTCCAAGGTTAATAATGTCTTCATATCATTCCACTTCACTTCAGAAAAAAGTAAAAGCATCGTACAATAGCAGTTGTTAGCAGTATGTAAAAATAATGTCCTCCCGTGACTTTCTCTTTTGGGAAAACTGTTGCCATTTGTTCAGTACAGATTCGCATGATGCATGTGATAAAAATGATTAATAATATTATTCTCCCGTTGTATTGCATAACGACATTGAATCTAAAACGATCTATTTCAGGTATTGTCCAGAAAAAAACCTGCTAATCCACTTATAACTGGACAATGTCAGATAAAATTGAACTTTTCCGAATGGATGGCAGGTGATTTTCCAGACTTGTTTTGTGACAGCATGTGACATAAGAGATTGCAGGTATTAAGTATGAACGAACTGCATGGAGCTTTCCTACGAAACTGGAGTGGATTACACAGATCTTGCTCTCTTTTTAACAGTTGATTAAAATCTAGTATTTATGTATCAAAGACGTAATTAAAAAGTTGGTTGGTAGTACCTACTTTCTAAATTCATTCTACATATGATATGATAATGCAGGTACACATGTAAAGAGTAATGTGATATTTTCTATTCAGGTGCGCAGATCTGATCTCTTGTTTTGAAATGTAGCGTCAAAAAGATTTTTTATTCATTATTATGGATATCTTGATACATGCCATGTATATTAAGATATGTACCTAGTCTAAACATGGAAGGATTAATTTTGTATAGGAATTAGTTTGAACCTGTCATTAAATCCTTTTGTATTTGAAAAATAATAACAAGTCCAGTAAATTGGACTGCAGACTCAATATTAAACGCTGAATGAATGAAACCAGCTTTATGAAGACAGTATAATCATTAGACATGTCTGCTTTGATTCCTATCCTGTTTGGTAAAATAATATAATACAAATAATAAAATGTATTTATCACCAAACAAATGAATCCATATAAATAGCACCGTTTTCTCTGAACTTACTCAGTGTAAATTTCAACTGCACTTACTCCACACATTATTACAATCCTAACAGACAACTACTCTAAAAACAAAAGTTATAAGACTTTTAAAGACCTTTTCATTTTCATCAACATTTCTAGTCCAAAAAAAAGCAATCCCACTTTCACAACTAAAGTTTCCATTCATCATTGCAGAGAAGGCATTGCAAGAAAAAAGTGACAAAAATGGCACAACGTCCAACAAATAACATCTCTGATTGCCCCGCACTTCAGTTCACTCAGATGAACAATCTAAGTCGTGGCTCCAGAGTACTTTTTGCGACCGATGACTGGTTTGCTGAAGCTGAAAATCTGTTAAAGGTAAACTGTAAATCCTTTGTTCTGTCAAACCAATTTACCTGCTACTTATTACAACAGAGAAACATTTAAATTATCTAATTGCAAACTTTTGCACATTGAATGAACAACAGGACACTGATCCAGAATGGAAGGAGGGCGTGTTCACCCCAGAGGGGAAATGGATGGATGGCTGGGAGACGAGAAGGAAGAGGATTCCAGGCCATGACTTTTGCATAATCAAACTGGAGTTTCCGTCCGTGATTCATGGCTTTGAATGTGACACCTCGTTCTTCACGGGAAATTTCACGCCTTGCGTCTCCATTCAAGGGGCAAGGCTATCCCCTTCAGGTTAGATCCTAACTAAAAATCCAAACTTAATGGAAGCTTTTTTTGTAAGTGCATAAAAAGCTAACAATCAATTATTGTATCTGAGCAGATGAGACTCTGATTCCTCCCAGAAAAGGTGTTCGTGGCCAGTCAGCTTCTGCAGAGGACATGAAGAAGGTCGAGCGAATCAATTCACAGGTGAGCAGATATATACAAAATCATAGTATCCTCAGTAATTATATATTTGTCTCCAATGATTTATGCTAATAAAGTAATCCCTGTTCATTAAAGAAATGGAAGACGCTTGTGAGGAAGACGAGACTTGGAGCTGGCTACAGTGACACGTGTCATAATTACATGGCCGTGGAAAATCGTGAGCTGTGGACACATATTCGCCTAAACTATTATCCCGACGGCGGAGTTGCTAGACTCAGGATACTTGGCAGAGTGCAAAGGTCGCTCCAAGACATTTTCAACTCGTCTGCAAATCTCGTAAGTAAATAACATATAGCTAGTAGCCTAGCTTTTTTAAAGCTTTGAAAGAGATGCTTGAGTACATAGGAGAAAGTAGAAAAAGGATTGGAGTCAAAACGTGTCCTTGATTATATTTGATTATGATTTATTATGTACTTTTTTCTGTGATTAGGATGGTTGGGTGGATTTGATTGCCAAGAAAAGCGGTGGCTATTGCATTGGCATGAGTGATGCGCACTACGGTCATCCCAGGAATCTGATCCTCGATGCGAAAACTCACAATATCAGCGACGGATGGGAAACTGCGAGAAAGCTTGAGCGACCTGAAATGCTTGAAGGTACACATTTTCAAAAAAAAAAAAATATATATATATATATAATTTATCATTAAGATTTTATTGCGATAGTCCATACATTTATGTATGTTGTCTTGTACGTGAGTCAGCTCTGTCAAGTATTTTAAAAGGAAATGTGTGATCTGTAAAATGAGCCTATTTAAATTTCATTGTGATGTATTTTTTTGTCGTTTGTAGTGGATGAAAATGGCAATCTGGAGATGTATGGGTTTGAGTGGGCAGCATTTCGTCTCGGGGTCCCTGGAACAGCCTTCAGAATAGAAGTGGACACTGCGACATTCAGGGTAAGATTTCTTTCTACTTTTCAAACGTGACAATTCTATGACTGCACAAACTCATGCACTTGTGCATCATGTGACATGATTCATTTCATACAAATGTACACATACCCTTTAAAACTTTCCTTGCAACGCATTTCAATGGATGACATTTTGTATGCAATTTCGCAGGGGAATTATCCTTACGCGTGTAAAGTGGAGGGATGTTACTTGAATCGAGACGAGGAACAGGATCAAGGTGAAATTGCTTGTCTTGGGACAGGATTCGACCAGTGCGATGACTCACCTTGGAGGCCTCTACTTGGAATGACCATGGTATGTATCTTTTTCTTTATATGGTATTTTAAGCAGTCGTGAATTTAGTGAAAATAAAATGTGGGAGCCACTGGTATACCAGATAGCTTGATGAAACAATATGTCATTATAAACCCTTTTCTCATTTTTTATTTTTCAGCTCGAATCAGACAAAAATCATAAATTCGATGCTAACCGGTTGGAGCAGATTGGGCCCATTACGCACATCCGTGTAACCATTTATCCAGACGGTGGATTGGCAAAATTGAGAATCTTTGGAGTACCAGCAGCTCTCATTTAAAAACGCAATGGGAAAGAATGCTGGAGTATTTAAATTTATATCATTTGAAGGTTTCAATTTATTTTGATACAAATCTACAAAACTTTCATTTATAAGTGCACACCGGTGACTCTCAGCTTATGTATTCCTCACTGACTGAATTTTTGTTATCTCATAGCATAAGTGTAATGTGAAAAGTATGCGGATGTGAAAAGCAGTTCGCCAGTTCTATAGTATATGTAAGTAGGTATATTGTACCTCATACGAATCGTATGATACGATAATATTATAACATATTATTTACGCATCCTCCCGCATGCATGAAGCACACGCTCTGTAATGTTCCAATTAGATAACACAATTAAGTAAAGTTAATGATCAATTGTATGGAGTTATGCCAACTTAAATTTAAATACTATATAAAAGCCAATCATCAGACATCATTCATTTCATCAATTAAATACTGTATTTAGAAATATTAAAAAAGTGAATGTCATCAGTGTCTGCAAGTCATCTACCTCCATGTAGTTGATGAGGTACAATTAGTTAATGACATGTAGGTTTACTTGCATTTCCCGCTAATACCTAAAACTAAAAATGAGTACAATTGCATTTTTCCTATTTTACTAATAATAGTACGCAATTTTATGCTTGGATTTGATAAAAATCATTAAAACATGGCCAATTCTGCTTAATTTGTATGAGGGAGCTAATTAAATGTGTTAGCATCTTACATTACCGCCATGTATAATTCGTACATATTTTTATTCACTGTTCCGATACACGTCAATACTTCCCTTCTCATTCCACTGAGTGAATATTTTGTGAATACAGTTATGTACAAAAACGATGCATAAAACTATTGCCATTTTAGCGTAATATCTTTCGGTGCATATTCGATATTGAATTTGTGAATCTATTTTATGTACCACAAAATATGTACTTTTTAAGTACACAACCTGTACGGAATTCATAATATCACTTTTTCGGCACGATTTACTCACAAAATATCACTTCGGGATGCACGAAATATGCATTTGTGTTTGTTGGGAATATCTCATACAATTATGTTGAGTCCTTATATTATATCTTATGTTGAGTCCAAGATGCTTCCAATTAGCGACCACTATCGTTGTTGACGTTGCCACTGGTGTGGTCGTGGACATGGCCTGAGTCTGAACTTTAACGGAGGTCTGGTAGAGTGATTCAGCTTGGCCTTCAATCTTTCCTCCAACTCCAGCTTGTCCTTTTTGACAGTCTCCACCGCAGCCTTCAAGTTAAATTATGTGAGCTCTTGCAGCTTGTTTTTGAGCAGTCGGTTTGTTGTCTGGGCCACGTTCATGTTGCACCCTTGCACCGCTCCGTTTGCGCTGCCTGTCACCTCCAAGTTCCGGTGCTGTTCGGAAATTATCTCACAAAAATGACACTTTTATTCAGTGAAAATGTTGCAGATTCCGACCATCTGCCTGTTTTCGTTAGCAACACGGTGACCTTCCGGGTGATGGCTTTCGTCACGGTTCATGTTGATTGTTGGAAAAATATTTTGCACAGAGCTTGTAGGTATGTATTTAGTAGCTATTGCTTATAATTTATAATAATCGCCAATAGCCTCCCAGTTCATGAAGTGTCGAAGTGATCCCAAAAGTTTAATTTTCCTTCGGGGATTATACTGCAGTAATAATAATAATAGCAATAGTTTGTAACTGCAATAAAAGTTTGGGAGATTCCCGTAGACCCACCTATAGACACAATGGCACTGACAGAACAATTCTATAATATGCATAAGTAACACTACACATCATTCATGGAAGAAAGCTTATATGTATGACATACATATAAGCTTTCTTCCATGCACATCATTATGTATTTTTTTAAATGACGTGAACAAATGCACAGACAGAATTATGATCACTAGCATGAATCATCAAAGCCTTCCTTGCAGTTTTAAAAATCTATAAATTATGTACCTAAAAATGCATCCTGCATAACTGAGGAAGTGGAAAAAAGGAGAGTTGACGAGGTGAGTCGTGATGCTTGCTTTCTGCTTGATATTAATATAGTTAGTGTTTTCTTTCCTATTGTAGAAATCCTATACCTCACTGAATGCATACAATTTTCTGACGTTACCAAAACTTGGTAACTAGAATAATACTGTAATAATTAATTACAGGTACTATTTAACGCTGCTACCGCCGACCTGCTTCCTTCCTAATAAAATGTAGCGTACTTAAAATTGAAGGGACCCGGGCTATTGTTCGGTCCAGAATTACGCCACGGACAATCTTTACCCGGGCATTCGTGCGGTCGGACATTTTTTCGGCCGGACTATTCTTCGAACGGACTTGAGTTACATGGCAAATATTTCCATACACATTTTTTCCATTCATGCAAATTTTTCCATTTTCCACTTTGCATAATTGCATACAACACACTGAGATGAGATAAAGTATGCTAGTTTATACATACAGAGGTACACAGCTGCGGTTGGTAATCCCCACAATACTTTTTCCCATCCATATGCCTTTACCTGCTTTAACATTTTAATCGTTAATCACAATTAAAAATATATAGTTAAAATTATTATAATGTCTCAATCAACACCATCAAAACGTGAAAAAGGACCTTTGCGACATGATAATAGATTGTATTATTATCAATATGAAAGTTCTGTCAGTGTACATTTTCGCTGCGTAAAGCCGGACTGCAAAAGTAGATTGTGCAAGTCAACGGAAACTGAAGAAATTTCAGTTACCAAACCGCACAAGTGTCTGATCTCGTTGTACGAGTAAGTATATATATAAATATATATGTAACACTTCTTTACGATTCCACACCTTAATTACGTTTTAAATTGGTCGTGTTAATATGTACCGTGTTATGAACGTTTGATGTCGTATCAAACATTTATGTTCAACTCTTCACATTACATTGAATTACGGACGACGGGTGGACACTGCCAAAGGTTTATTGTCTTTTGGAATGTGCATGATAGGGTGCTGGCCAATGTTCCGAGAACAAATAATAGTGTTGAGGCATGGAATAGGAGAGTTTCATGTTTAGCCGAAGGATCACACCTTCCTTTCTACCAACTTGTAGATTTAATTCAAGGTGAGCACAAAGTTACACAGGTTATATTGGCATAACGAAGAGCCGGCGATGCACCAAAAAAAATAAAATATAAACAATTGCTCAACCTGCGAATATTACGTTTAGTTCAGAACTATAACAAAACTGAACTTGAAGATTTTATCGTTCGGATAGCCTCTAATATGAATCAATTAAAAGGGACTAGGCTCCGTACAAAGCGAAAATTAGGCGATTCCGGTACGGAAAGTGAAGCGTCTGATAATGAAAATGACGCCTCAGATGTGCCCGCCCCATTGTGGCAAAAACGTGCGCGATCAGCAATGACTGTTAGTACCACAAATACCGATATGGAATTAACACAGCGCGTTCACGAAGGCTTTGACCAACAATTTAGCACATCTATCGTCACTAGAGGTCGCAAAAAGCGATTCAATTTCAAAAGGCGACGTAATACAAATGAATAAATTATAAACAGTATGTACCATAATTGTATAAATAATGAGTTGTTAAATGAATGGAAGTAATAAACGGTTGATTTTTGAAAATGGAAAGGGAAGTGTGTGTAAAATGTTGTACGCTGAAATAATATCCACCGAAAAATTTGTCATATGTAACATGAGTCCGGTAGAAGAATAGTCCGGCCGAAAAAATATCCGACCGCATAAATGGCCGGGTAAGGATTGTCCGTGGCGTAATTCTGGACCGAAATATAGCCACCAACCCAAAATTGAAAGTGATATAGTTCTTATACTATGTACTATAAGAAAGAGGATTCTATTTGTTCTCACCACATACGTCTTTCATACGTCTATTCTCATGTCACGAACTATTTTAACTGAAAACAGTGGATATCATCATAAACATCTTCTTCGCTCATCAAAATCCCCTTTATTCTACTGAACTGCATAATTATTTACAACTTGATATAACCCCTTGTGTTAAATACCTAGTTTATACCATTTATACCCATGAAATGAGAAGAAAAAGTATGTTCGTTTTTGTTCCTAGGAATCATTGGTCACTTGTTTAGTTTTAAATTTCTCGATTCTTATCTGTTGGTTTTTTATGACTGATACGAATGAAATGAAATTATTTTCTTGTGGGCTTGTAGAATGGCAGAAACGATATTAATGACTCATGCATAATATTATGCATTAGCGTTTTCTTCACTTTTTCCTTCAACATGCCACGCGTAACGTAAGAACTATTTAATAACATGCATAGCAATACACATCATTTTGTATTTATTAAATGGCATGGGAAAAGTAT
>CM065489.1:253629-281351 GCA_004115045.4 Sinella curviseta
CTTGAGCGACCTGAAATGCTTGAAGGTACACATTTTCAAAAAAAAAAATATATATATATATATAATTTATCATTAAGATTTTATTGCGATAGTCCATACATTTATGTATGTTGTCTTGTACGTGAGTCAGCTCTGTCAAGTATTTTAAAAGGAAATGTGTGATCTGTAAAATGAGCCTATTTAAATTTCATTGTGATGTATTTTTTTGTCGTTTGTAGTGGATGAAAATGGCAATCTGGAGATGTATGGGTTTGAGTGGGCAGCATTTCGTCTCGGGGTCCCTGGAACAGCCTTCAGAATAGAAGTGGACACTGCGACATTCAGGGTAAGATTTCTTTCTACTTTTCAAACGTGACAATTCTATGACTGCACAAACTCATGCACTTGTGCATCATGTGACATGATTCATTTCATACAAATGTACACATACCCTTTAAAACTTTCCTTGCAACGCATTTCAATGGATGACATTTTGTATGCAATTTCGCAGGGGAATTATCCTTACGCGTGTAAAGTGGAGGGATGTTACTTGAATCGAGACGAGGAACAGGATCAAGGTGAAATTGCTTTTCTTGGGACAGGATTCGACCATTGCGATGACTCACCTTGGAGGCCTCTACTTGGAATGACCATGGTATGTATCTTTATATGGTATTTTAAGCAGTCGTGAATTTAGTGAAAATAAAATGTGAGAGCCACTGATATACCAGATAGCTTGATGAAACAATATGTTATTATAAACCCTTTTCTCATTTTTTATATTTCAGCTCGAATCAGACAAAAATCATAAATTCGATGCTAACCGTTTGGAGCAGGTTGGGCCCATTACGCACATCCGTGTTACCATTTATCCAGACGGGGGATTGGCAAAATTGAGAATCTTTGGAGTACCAGCAGCTCTCATTTAAAAACGCAATGGGAAAGAATGCTGGAGTATTTATATTTATATCATTTGAAGGTTTCAATTTATTTTGATACAAATCTACAAAACTTTCATTTATAAGTGCACACCGGTGACTCTCAGCTTATGTATTCCTCACTGACTGAATTTTTAATTTAATTTAATTTAATTTTTGAAATTAAGCTGATGAACAAAACTACTATTTTATATTTTTGAGTTAGTCGAATGTTTATATAAACGAAAGCGGAATGTGTAAAATGTTTTAATAAAATCTAATTTTGTTGTTACGAATCATCATTAGTCGCGCGTTGGAATTGTTTTTCGCTTTTATCTACTGTTTTTTAAAACCCTGATCGAAAGAAAGCAAACTATTTTTGTGCATAGGAAGAATGACAGCAACTGTTTAGATCATGATTAATGCATATATGTATGTCACTTCATAGAATCATTTAATTCATTCTTTTTTCTAGTTCCGGTAATTCTATTTCTTTTCGTTAGATCCATTATCCCAATTGCAACTTTATTACAACTACAGGATCATTCATAAAGGAAGGAAATATGGTTTGGTTTGTCCATCCAACGAGCAAAGCACAATAATTTGTCATTTAATTTAATCCCATCATCACTTACCACAAGTGCTACACATTTAATGATTAATGAAGATAAAAAACACATCGCTTGAGACTGATGAGTGATCAATATCGCACAAAGTGCCGAAAACTTGAAAGCTGATACGATTGAGTTTATAATAATAGCAAAGATAGGTCCGGGATAGACAAGCGTGGCAATGACCCAACTCCCATAACGAGTGCTGTTGTGCCCACGTTATATACAATTACAACAAGCAAGTGTTTACCCTAAAATTTGTAGTTCATTTAATTTACATGAAAATTACAATAGGCCTAGCTTCATGACCATTTTACATCAAGCCAACACTGCATCAGAACAAAAACCATTATTTTCATGGGTAATTTTCCACAGAAGCTTGCAGGAATTGACACTACATACAATACACAATGGCACTGAGAACAATTCTATAATGCGCATGCATAAATTATGTAGCATAACACAACACATCATTATGTATTTTTTATCTGACATGGAGAAAATCACAGGCAGGATTATAATCACTATTTAACATGAGTCGTTAAATTCTTCCTTGCAGTTTTGAAAATCTATAATTACCTATAAAAACGCACCTTGCAAAAGTGATGAAATGGATGCTGAAAGTAGGAAAGAGGAGTCGACGAGCTGTTATGTTGCTAGCTTGCTACCGGTTCCTATATCGTGGGAAAATTCTGCTCTGCTTCTCTCCATTCCAACACCACAAGTTGTTTTCTACAACACAACACACAGCAGCACAGCCAAACTGTCAGTGCCAAAACTTGATAACTAAATAATACTGTAATAATTAACTGCAGGTATTATCGGTATTTTACTTTAACGTTGCGCTGCTACCACCGATCTGCTTCCTTCCTAATAATATGTAGCGTATTAACTTAAAATTGAAAGTGCATATAAGTGCATATACTACAGGATTGCATGCATGCAAAAACGAGGATTCTATTTGTGCTCAGCACATACCTCTATCCTGCATCCATTCTCATGTCATGTACTATTTTAATTGCAAACAGTGGATATCATCATAATCATCTTGTTCGCTCATCAAAATTACCTTGATTCTACTCAACTGCATAATTATTTATAACTTGATATAACCCTTTGTGCTAAATACCTAGTACAGATATACCCATCATTATAGCCCTGAAATGAGATAGAAATGTCTGTGCCTTCTTGTTTCTACGAATCATTTGTCACGTGTTGAGTTTGAAATTTCTGGATCCTTATCTATTGTTTTTATAGCTGATACAAAAAAATAGAATTATTTTCTTGTGCTCTTGTAGAATGGAAGAAGCGATATTAATGACTCATTCATAATTTAGGTGTTAGCCTTTTTCTTCACTTTTTTCCTCAACATGCCACGCATAACACAAAAACTATTTAACAGCATGTATAACAACACACATTAGTAAATGTATTTTTAAATGGCATGGGAAAATGTACAAATATGATTTAGCACGATTATGATCATTAGCACGAATCATTAAGATTTTCAGTACAGTTTTTAAAATCTATAATTTCCTATAAATGTGATGAAACGGATGTGAAAGTAGAAAAGGATACAGCTTGATTTGTCCAGCGTTTCACTAAGCCCCTGATTTTGCAAAAATACATTGAGTTACCCGTTATTATTGTATACTAGTAACGAACGGTTGGTGGTGGTAGTGACAAAGCAGCACCAGTGAAGGTGGTGGCGGTTTCTACACCTTGCTGACTCAAGACGCGGACAAAATGCATACTTATATTTTTTATGCTACTTAACTTTCTAACAACGATAATACTACTACAATAATTGCACTGCAGATGCTGACTATTTTAAACTACACTAGCACTATTTTAACACTGCTACTTACAACCAATGCGCTTTCTTCCTTAATAATAAGCAGCGTACTTAATACTTGTAACAAAATTTAATTGAAAGTAATATGCACTATAATAAACGAGAAATCTAGTTGTCCGCGTCTATCTCTCCTTCGTTTTTCAATTCCCATGTCACGTGCCCATTTAACTGAAAACATTTGCCAGCATTTATGTACATCTTCACTCATCAAGATATCCCTTATTCTACAGACTTGTATAATTATGCAAAAAGTGGTTTTTAACTACAGCCACATACGTTTTGGTTTGGAACCCTTGCTTCTTCAAAATTCTTACCATTACAACTCACATCCCGTCACGCTTCTATGAATGACTGGATTTACTTTGTTGGGCTGATAAAGGCTGATGATGAGTTCGAGTATTAAGCAACTCACATCATTGTACACTTTTTTCTTTCCTCTCTCTTCCTGCTTTTGACGTTACTTATGATAGGACTCCTATGATAGGAGCACGATCAACATGATAAAACAGTATAAGGTTTACTTTCATGCATATACTGATGGGTATATACACATACATAAAACAGTATTTTTTCTTTTCTTGTGGTCAAGTTACATCTCTGGAGCCCATACAAGAAAAAATGGCATCATAATATTGCCATCCTAATTTCCATCTACGTCACCATCTCGTCATCGTAGTTATGTTTCGCATTGCATCATTTACATTTTAAATTCCTTATATAACTTTCAATCAGATAATTAATTCCTTTCCAGTATTTTAGAACATGAAAAAGTAACATTCCGTTTTCATTTCATTATCTGTTTAACGTCTATTTGTTCCATTACCTGGATTGTTCTCAATATACCTCTCTCTGCATAGCTATTAAGTAGCATGCGCAGTTTCTTGTTTCTGTAAAGCGAGTTTAAGCCTTTTATGGATTCTTGTCACAATCACAAGCAAACGAATTTTTTTTCTTTGTTGTATTTTTACCTCATCAGATTTGCACGGAAGAAACCACGTCCGGTTTAAAGTTTTCTAATGTGTCAAGAATTCAGATCGAGTCGCCAAAGCCTCTTGTAAATGACTTGCTAAACTTATACAGGATCTTCTTTGCAAGTAGTGGCTTGTTAGGTTCACCAATCTACTCGTTCCTCTATTTATGTCATATTCCACTTGTAATAAACATGTACTATTTTTAGCATAAAAGCGAAATAGTTTCCATTTATTCCTGATCTTGTTTTATCTTTCTACTGTATTTCTACAACGGTGAGTAAGAGCGTTGTTTGGAATATGATTACGGTAGTAGTGTGTAGTGGTGGCGTTTATTCATTCATCTACGCTGTAAGCGTATTTTTATTCTATCTTATCATTAGAATTACTGTTGTCGTTGGATTTACTGGAAAAGCATTGCTTTCCCCACTTCATCTGCTTTCTCCTGACCAACCAAATACGCTGCTAGCGCCAAGGAAAATTCTAGAGATGTTCCCACACCACGATTCGTAATTAAGTTGCCTATAAAATAGAAAAAATACTATTTGCTCGCACTCTTTGAACTACATGTAACTAGCTACACACAAAAATATAGCTTTTTGTAACTTGATCACTTATCACATACCATCGATAACCACACGATCCTCCTTGTATTGATATCTTCCACCTTCCAACATCTTATCCTTCATTGCTGGATATGTAGGAGCAGCACAAGTGGCTGCAATTAAACGTCCACCCTTGTCCTGTTCCTTCAACAATTCCCCAACCTCAGCAGACTTCTAAAATCAATAGAATTTTTCAGAATGCTTTTTCTCCGCATAAAATCGTAACATTTTCCAATGAGACCATTCAAACTTTTTTTTACCTGTACACCTAAGATCCCTTTCCACCATCCGGCAAAACAACAGCGTCAAACGGTGCCGATGCGAGCGCATCTTTCAACGACTTTTCCGCCCCAACAATCACGTTTTTCGACAGAACCCTATCCCCGGCACCCTCCAGACCGGCAACTGTCACCTCCACCTATCCAGTTACAGAAAATCTTAATTTAACCCATCACCTCCATAATATCGACAAGTTTATGTATATATCAACAACGCATACACCAGAACGACGCAGAGTATCAATGGGCATCACGGCTTCTATCTCCTCCCACCCATCCGCAATAATGACCAGAGCAGTTTACCTATTGTTGTACTACTCATTTGACATAGACCAAACAATACTTCTATTGGTCTCTGCTCATTTGAAAGTTACGCAGGTGTTCCAGCCAAGCGGCACCTAAAGGCTCCTTATACCAGGGGCAACGAGGAGACTGACAGGAAGAAGAAACTGGAATCCGGGAGAAAAAAATAAATCCTTTGACAGTCCAGTGGTGATGTTTTTCTTTCTCAAGGTCAGGTAAATGACATTGGGAATACGCATCCTTTCATTACAGCTTATGTGTACAAAAGGGAGAAAGGCTATATCTGTTAAGATGACAAGAGAGAAAGAGTATCCTGTGCTCTTATCTTGTTCTGGGAATTGGAAACAACTTTCAAAGCTGCTCTCCTCTCTATTCCCTCTTGCCTTGCATTCTGCATGATGCGCATTTCATTTTCATGCAATGCATCAAATCTTCTCCCATTCTTGAGGATTCCAGGCGTCTTTATACATGTCACTGTCACTTACTATCAGACAGCATTTTCTTACATCATCGCATCGCTGAGTAGAGTATTATACGCAACTTTCTAGACAATTGGACTCGAGTGAATTGTGCTACCTCATCACGCTTCTCATCTTTATGCTTAAAATGACATGTCATAATCTTTTTGTAGAAAAAGTTGTTGTAACAATAGATGTACTATAAGCATATGGTATGGTACGACTTTTTATGACTTGCCTGTCTACTTGGCCTTGGTAATAATGACATGGCAGTCCTGATCAAAAGCACGTCTTTGTTCGTGTTTTAATGAGTGAAATGGTAAATTTTGGTAGGTTAAGATGAAAAATGCATGTATGCCACTGACTAAAGTCCATTCTATTATACGATCACTTTTAATTAATGCAAGCTTGCTATTTATTTTACAAGCACAATTTAAAACAACAATTAAATTGCGACATTATGGTGAATGGATTTTACATTTATTCTCATGGCAATTAGGTATTCCTGAGCCGAAATAAATGCTGTTGTTGTCAGTCGATGTACCTACATACAAAATGGAAACAATGTTCAATGGAAGGGAATAATTGAAGTGAGCAGACGAAAGTTTAATTGCAATGAGAAGAACAAGTTGTAGTCTGAGAGACTGACGCTTTATAGTAGTAGGATGAAAAATGTGTGATACTTTTCTTTTCCAATATAGCATGGCACTAGTCACAGTTCATTAACAAATGTTAACAGTGTAGCATTTCCGTCGCTTTGAATTATGAATCAGATTAGGTCAACATCTATATCATTCATAAAGCAACCTAGGCAAAAAATCACATCATTATGGCAGGATCATGAGCAAAAGTGGCAAAACATTTCTAGGCTAATTGGCGTGCGTGTACAGTGTACAGTAAAAGAAGAGAACAGACAATCAGACACACATTTGACAACAGGACCATTTTTTCTCTTGTACTCAATGTTAATAGCCACTCTAGTACCAAGTAGCAGCTAAAGTTCTGCTGCATTCACTTCCTAGAGAGTTTTCTCATCAAGTTATTTACTACTATTTATTATAATATTATGTTCCAGGAACTGGAATGATTTCTCTACTCCGACTTATAGTTCCTCCTACCTGAATCATGGAACTTTTATAAACTCCTAGTAATGAGTCTATCAGTTGGAAGTGCACTGACAAAATAAGATGTTTCCAAGTAGCAACTTTATACTACTTGACCCTTGCATTAACACGCTTTGAGTTAAAGTTATATGAGAATCATTAATAACTAGCCACGCAAATATTTTTTCATTCAAAGGAAAGTTTGTCCGCAGCATTTTGTTTTACACCAGTAATTGGTATACAGTACACATTTACATATTGCTTATTTATGTATTTCCTAAAAGTAGAGATCTCCATTCATTTTCGACCAAGTGTGAGCATCTTAAACGTCAAGCCAATGACACTCTTGACAAATAGTAAATGCGTCATTCTACCCACAAAACCGAGAATTTTTCGGAGATGAAGCAAAACAGGCCTTGAAACTTTCGCAATATTTTTCTGTCCCTTGCACTACCCGCAGGTCAACCATGCTTACTCCAAGAATTAAACGTCTAGCTCTGCCTCACCCACAAATATTTTTGCCGATTTGCAAAACAAAATTCTATAAGCTTACCATAAGCACATATCCGAGAATAATCCATGCTTTAAAAAATTATGAATATCACCCCAATGGCTAATCAGCAAATAATTACATATAACAGCATAAATCATAAAGAAGTAATGGAACCCAGTTGTGAAACTGCATAGCCATAAGAGAAAGCAATGAGAAGTGCCATAGCAAATTGATAGTAATATTTTTGCGGAATCAAGCTCCCAGGAAATAATACATCTCGTGGCGCATATAGAACAAGCATAAATGTGAGAGGTGCTGCCAGTAGACAAAAACCTATATTAATTACTGTAATTAATGTACATATTATTATGTCCGGTTTTGACAATCTCGAATATGCATTTCTTCCTATAAAGTGTGTAAGAAAGTTAACCTATGTAATAATTTAATTTAAAACTGCATCCATGCACATAATGATACTCACTCATGTCACGTCTTATCATTGACAAGCCAAATATTACCATGCTATGACAAATACCTTTCATCCAATTCCAAATGGCTTCTTCTTTCTTATCCTTTATCTCTTTGACTCTTTGTATTCAGATTCATATTGCTTAACATCATTTTTGTTCATCCTGTTTAATTATCAAATCAATGCTCGATTCCAGCAACTGCATAGATTATAATGGACGGTAAAAGATATAAGGAGCGTTCGTTCATTTCGTAGCTACTTTTCATAAAACAAGTTCGCTCTTGCCATTTTACTGTTCTATCTACCATCAATTTTATGATATTCTAGGCAATTTCGTTTTTCCATTAGTTTTGGGCCTGCCTGCAAGTATGTGTGCAGTGTACTTTTAAAGTATAATCAAAGGAGGTTTTGTGTAAAGATGAAAGATGATAGCGCTGCTATTATCTACGATCTACACTGACATTGTTGCCAAAAACATTTTTGACAGCTCGTCGTTGAGATAAGTAAAGATTGTGATGATAGTCTTAATTTAGAGATATTTCTAATTGTAAGATGCACAAATGACTAGGTATATGTAAAAATAACACGTAGTGAGTGGTAATCCATATCACTATTTATAATGTGAGTATACATGCTGGATGGAGCCCATGAATCCTTACAAGGCCATTCGAGTCTTGTGTCCCTTCATCATTCTTTACCAACAGCATCCTTTTCAAGGGATGAAATATGCATATCAACCTGCAACGCATGCCTGGACGGTCAACGGTTGAATGGGCGACGGCATTTGTGTCGCCGGCTCTTGTCTTTGTCGCTGTTGTACGATACAGTTTTTACGCAGCCCATATTCATATTGCATGCAAAGTAAACACATGTCTACTTTAGATAACTTTTAATTAAAGTAGATAATTTTTATTTTATTTTTAGACAGCGATGTCATTTTACATTCGTTTTGTTCTTCAGCGCCTTTCTTGCAACTTCGTAGCGTTTTTGGTGATTATAATTAAATAATATATTGTCGGCCTTTTCGTAATTTACTACGTATATCGATGGGAGTGCAATATTCTTCCAATGCAACTGAGAGCAAAGACACTGCATGCAGTTCATTATGATACAAAAAGGGAAAAATCCTTGCTGCAGGTGTAAAACAAAAGCCAGTCACCGTAATATTGAGTAAAGTTGTTGTTTTTGATATAACATGTTCATGATGACACGTGCTATGACTGACCAATGACAAAATAATCCCTTACATCTACTTCGAATATTAAACTTAATGTGTGTATATTATATTAGTGATTGACAAGATCGTTACAAAACGCAGGATGCTGAGTTATATGATAAATATTTTTGACTAACACATAAATAAATTGGTGCTAAAAAGAATAGCATTTTATATGAGGGAGGTATGTGTAATGAAATTGTCTTTTAGACTTTCTGAAACCCTTTTTTTAAATTGTGGATTGAAATTAGTTTTTAATTGCACATTATTATATCTTCATCATTTAGCTTCACAAACTAATGAGCCTAGCATTGCATTTAGTTCGCATCCCTTATATATATATTATATATGTATTACATATGAAGCAAACTGCTCCAATTCCATTATTAAATTACATACATTTTACTTTTACTACTGGTGGTTGAAGTGACGAGAAAAAAATAGCATAATATTTAATTATAGTTTATTGTTATTCACACATAGAAAAGGTAAACCAAACCAAGTACAGCTACATTACAACTTATACAAAAGCTTCAGAGCTCTCATCTTCTTTCTGCTGACAAAACCGGGGCAACCCGAACCAAGGTAGCCGCACTGGACATTGCATAAGAAGTCGTAACGGACGACGACACTTGCTGTTGGTCCATATTCCAACCTCATTTCATCTTCTTGTTTTTTTTATTAGTGTATCTCACTCTCACTCACTCAAGTTGAATGACTCAACGGTTGAGTCTCAACCGACACGTCTATTTCATGACCAAATGAAAATGCTTTTTATATGCACGCATCTCATCTCGTACGTCCACTTGTTTCCTTCCCACTTACTAAAAAGACATGACGAGGCGGCCAAAAGTCTAGCAAGCAGCAAAAGAGAGTGCCGCTGCTGCTCTCTGCTCGTTCGCGTGTGCTCCTTCCTCTAATCTCGTGTTATGTTATATCACTCATCTCTCCTCCACTCAAGTCTTTTTTGTACTCAAGTTGAGAGACTCGATAACTCGATACAAAAAGTTGTTGATTTGATAAGTGGTTTCTGAGTCGCTGTTGTACGATCCAGTTTTTACGCAGCCCATATTCATATTACATGCAAAGTAAACACACATCTACTTTAGATAACTTTTAATTAAAGTATATAATTTTTGTCTTGTTTTCGGACAGCGATTTGAGTGTACATTCGTTTTGTTCTTCAGCACCTTTCTTGTAACTTCGTAGTGTTTTTTTTGGTGGCAATGAGAGTGCATGATTCCTCCAATGCAACCGAGAACAAAGCTTATGTTGCCAACAGTAAGATATTGCTTGTAATTCATTATGATGGCACGAAAAGGGAAAAATCCATGCCATGCAAGTTTAAAAGAAAAGGCAGTCACCGTAATAATTGAGCATTATTAAGCATAATTGTTGTTTTTCATATGAAATGTTCATGATGACACGTGATATGACCAAGGACAAAATAATCCCTTATACATATTTCGAATATTAAGCTTAAAGTCTGTATATATTATATTAGTGATTGACAAGATCTTTACGAAACACGCTGCTGAGTTCTATGATTCTAAACAGTTTTGGCTAAACCATAAACAAATTGGTGCTAAAAGGAATATTATTTTATTTGAAGGAGGTGTAATTTCATTTTCGTTCCATTTTCCGTAACAACTCTTACAACCAAACATTTGCATTAAAATTTCAAATGTTAAAAGTTGTGAAAATACTATGCAAACTCCTTCTTTTGAAGTGGGGATTGAAATTAGGTTTTCCTTGCGCATTATATCTCCAGCATTTAGCTCTATAAACTGAGGAGCTGAGCATTGCATTTATTCGCATCCCTTATTTGTGCGTCTAATAATATTATGTTTCTTATTATTACTGGATTCAACTTGTGATAGTTTTAATCGCCCTCTCCCTTGGTTTCTGCACCCACCCAAGCAAAGCTCAAGCATCGCTTATTGGTTATTATTAGAAACCTTTTATTTGGTGTTTCGACAAAGTTCTATTTTGAGCATCCTAACATCTTGCTTAAGAAAATATGTGTACAGGTAGCATTTTATGCATGATAGGTAGATTAACGTGATAATGTGAAGCAAACAGCTCCAATTCCAAAAGTATATAATATTCACGCTTCAAAAAAGTAATCCAAGTTAAATACAGTTGCATACAACTTGTATAAAACTCTCTCCTTCATCTGCATCAGAGACCACCTCTCTTCATTTTTCGCTTCTCCGCGTCTTGCAAAAAAAACATTCAGAAAGCAATAGCAACCAGGATAGCTGGAGAATGAACAAAAACACGAAAAGTACACGAAAGCAAGCATCCATCCACACTCTCAACTCATCATCTGTGCCGTGTATTCTGAGCTGATTGTGAGGTTAGACTTAGAACTGCTCAAGTTGGGACGAAAAAGTTAATTTCATCACAGCGGTTCCAAACTTGTTGAGAAACTCAACTTGAGTTATAATTTATCTCGGGAAGGGGTAACGGGACAACTTCTGAATTGCCTACCTTTTAGTTTCTTCAACACACTAGTCATTAATAATAGAGCGCACGCAAGCTAGGTGAAATTAATGTGTAAAATTTTGCAAGGGTTTATTAAGTAGTTCCTTAACTTGTATTTAAATTGTGACAGCAAAAAAAACTAGTGTTTCAATTTCAATACCAAAATGTTGCCTTCAACCCGGCGTCCAAAGGAAGTGGAGGAGGAAAGAGCTGCTCGAGTAGAGGCTGAAATGGCCAAGAAAACCGAACAAGAGAAAATCGTGTATCGGACGTCAATGGCAGAAATCTTCATGAAAACCTTGTGCGAATTTTATGAGACGCTAACTGAAGAAGAGCGAAAGCGCTTTACGCCTATCAAACTCAAGAGGAAGGCTGTCCAAGTTTGCTTCGCGAACAAGATTGATTATTACTCTCTACCTCTAGATTGGGTAGATGAGTTAATGAACAAAACGGGAATGAAACTGTATCGACCAAAGGAGTTAAAACGAAAAAATAAAACGGTCGAGAGTGCCAACGCCGAAGGCAAACAGGTATAAATATTTACTTAGGCTGGCATTAGCGCTTCATCGTGCTTTCCAATTCCAACTAGTATCTACCTCTGATTTGTAAAGTATTATTGTAAATGAATTGTAATTTTCTTTTCTTTTTTTTCATTTTCATTGCATGGCGATTGACTTTTCTAAGGATTTGAACTTCAACGGGAGACGCAACCGTGCTTCAAAAGAAGAAAGTGAAGGGAAGTCAGGCGAAGCGTCATCATGCCAGGACCCGGACTCGTCGGTCAAGATCCAGTCTGGAACTGACGATGGTCAAACGGACCATATTAAAGAACCAGCAGCAGAAGGCCAAAAAAACGGGACAAAGAGATTTTTGGATTTAAGCACGATACAACCTCCGGCAGTTTGGTTACAGCACTATGCCAAAGGAGTAGAACTTCCAAGAGTTCTCACATTGTACACGGGTCTTGAGGATGTCAATTTGCTTTATTACGATTATGATCCAAAATTAGTGGTATGTGGTCGACCTACGTTATATTTCCAATATCATTGTAATGTGGTATGTACAGTTAGCAGTAATTTTTCTCAAATTTTGTTTCAACAGGATGCGTTGGGACAAGAGGTGAAGCTGACTCCGAAACCACGTAGCTCTGTACACGGTGCGGAGGAATTGCTTAAGCCCAAGAAGAAAGATCGCAAGGAGGAGGCCTAATTTCAGGCGTTTAGTAGGTAGTTAGTAGAACACTTAATATAGCGTCACTTTACGTCACCGAAACATTTTGCATTTATTTTGACTGAAAGAATGAGACGGAGCGTGCGCGTGCGGTTTTTTATAGCTAGTTCAATAATTTTTTTTGTATCAGTTGATATTACTACTACTACAAGATATTCTAGTGCATAGCATTATGCACATAACTACCTGTAATATTACTTTAATTTTTAATACTGATTTTATGTATTGTACATGTGTATAACCCAAAAACATCATCACCAACCAGCAGCACACAAAAAGTGCTGATTTAATATTATATAAACCTGATTTATTGTTCGTTTATCATGTAATTATTTATTAATTGTTATTATTATTTGTTTTGTTTTTTTATGAATCGTTCTTCACTGACTTTGCGATCTCAAATCAAGAGAGTATCAATAATAATTTTTAGCACACTTTTTTTTCTGCCGAAACGGTTTTCTTTTTTCCCATCACCAATAATAGAAAATGGTGAATGCATTTGATTTGCATTTTAAAACAAATTGAAATTCAACAATGTCCTTGCAGTGAAAAGTATGTAAGATTTTTTTTACAAATTGATGCTTTATTAGGCAAATAGTACGTTACGTGTCAAAAACCGTGTATTCTTTCTATGCAATGCAGCAGCTTCTTATCTCTGATCTGCCTCTACCGTAGCACATTTTTAAGGAAATACAAAAATTTTTTCTCTATAAAAACGTGTAAGTACAATAGGTACAATAGGCATTGTTGTTATTGCTCTCAGCAATTAAAAATACCCCATGCAAATAATTTTTAGAATTTATTTCATTTTAACTAAAAAAAACTTCTATTTCTAATATTACACATTATTATTGTTATTATTATTAGTAGTAGTATTCATAATGTATTCGAGTTTATATACTTGCCAGTAAGTTTATATAAGCTTGATAAAAAAACGGCATCCCGCATCAGTATATAAATACAGTGTATAAATTATCATTGTTATATCGAATATAATAATAATTATGATTGTTTTTACTGTTCCTTCATTCTTGTCAAAGACCGCTTGAGTCGTTGGTAATATACTCGCGCGTTAACCTACTTCCTGTATCGGATAATTTTTTATAATGTGTGGTGTTTACCCCGACCTGTGGAATTCGAGCAGGATTATGATTATGTGTATTATATAGTGTAGTGGTTCGTGATTGATTTTGCGAATGGTTTATCCACACCCGTTTAAATCATGATTGTTTTACTACAGTTTATAAAATGTTATTATTATTATTTCAGTACATCTACTTAAAATCCTTGAGTTTCTCAGTGTTACGTTTATTATTGTTACTATTATTATTTGTTTGCATTTAAATGCCTCCGAGTATGATTGCTTTCTAGTTCAAAAAACACAAAATAATGGTATATGTTAAAGAGAGAGAAAGAGCGAACGTTTGGTACTAAAAAACCCTAATTTGTACTTAAAAAATCTTTTTAAAAAATATGTAAATTTTATTCACATTATATATATTAATTATTTCAACATTTTCTACCTAAATACTATAATGTATTTCATTTGTTACTTTACGCGATAATTTTATAAAAAGATAATAATATTATGTTGTTATAAATGATGAGTAGACCACACGGCATAAAAACATTAAAATATAATATGAAATATATACATGGGATAAAAAATTAAGATTATAATCGTAGCGAATTATTAATCATTACGTTTTGTAGTTTCCACTTTTTTACATTCATTTTTCTTATGATTCATTTTATTTTCAGAAAATAATGGTGACGACGACTGCGCAGCAGATTTTTGTAGGATTATAACTTGTAGTATGAAGATGATGATACTTTAAAAAACAATTTGCATGCGTTACATAATATAATAGCCTTTATGAAAACATCACACAATCTATGCATTCAAATCTTCCATTTTCTACGTTGTGCGTTATTACTCTGTCTATAGAAATATTGTAGTATTTTAAAAACCGCCATGCCCGAAATTATATAAAGCATAATAACAAATTCATATTTCATCAATAAATCAATGACTTTCAAAAGAGTAGACTAAATAATAATGTCATGCATCCGAGGCTTAATGGAAAGCTATATAGCTTATATAGTAAAACAGTTAGGACTTGGTTGCGCTTTTGGTGATAAAAAAATATTATGGGCATTTTTGTTATTACTACGTATTATCAATGGGAGTGCTTCATGCTTCCACTACTGCAAGAGTGAACAAAGACATTGCATGCAGTTCATTAGGACACGCGCACACGAAAGTGGACAAATCCATGAAAGTGTAAAAGAAAAGCCAGCCACCGTAATGTTGAGTATGGTTTTTATGATTTCGAAGAAGCTTTTTATTTATCTTAATTTAAGTTGTTATTTTTCATATTGTTATACCTTACAAGCCATGTTACCCAAATAAAGTGTTATATTCATGAAAAAAGTTTTTATGATTAGCAAGTTATTTTTAAAATGCAGACAACGAGTTCTATGGTACGCATGATGACTGTTTTAACTGATGACTTGAGCCTACATTTACTTACATCTCTTGTCCTTGCGTATAATACATTCTTATTGAGGAGAAAGTGAAACAGGATTAATGCATTTATGATAGTATTCCCCTCGCCTGCACTGATAGGTATCTGCACTCACCAAAAACACAAACGTTCGCTTATTTTTAAAGAAAATGGCTAAAATTAACTTAATTGATGGCTCATTGTTGACAATTGTATGACATGATATTATGCACATATAACCATTGAAAAAGGAAAATATAACTTTTTTGCTATCGCAATGCATTAATCATATATTAGAATATATTTCATGTAAGTTTTCTTTTTCTTGGAGTCAATCGGTTCGGTTGAGACAGAAAAATACCCCCAAATGGACAATACATGCACATTTACAACAAGCACCCGTTAAATGTGTTTTAAAGTTTTTTTTACATTTTTATTTTTTATATTTTTTTCGTGCTAGTCTATACAAGTTTTTCATGATAAATATATAACTCACTTATAAATGGTTAAAAAATAAGAATAATCACACACATTATAACTAATACACTTAAATATAAAGTATAAAATAATGCAGGAAGGTCACACAACAACTCCTTTCATTCTTCTTCAGCCCTCATCATTTCATTTAAAATCGGTGGCGATGTCGAGATAAAAGAGATAATAACTTTTTATGAATATTTTTATGTATAATTGGCCTAGCATAAAATATATACGAATATTTCTTTCTGTGAAAAAAGGTTGTCAACAAATGACGCAAAGTCCTGATTCCTCCTTTCCTTTGAATTTAGGAGGACAAGTGGTTAACTTTCTACCAACCAAGCGAGGTTTCAGACGTTTCATCTCTTCAGTTAATACCGGATCAACAGGATTATCTTTATTTATTTCCGAATTGTTAGAAACAATATTGTTTGAACTTCCATCATCCTTCACTACCGCCTGACTTTCCATCTCACCACCGCCACCTTGGGGGCTACTCACTTTCTCCTTTTGTGTCTCCACCGAAGGCACTGAATTCGTTAGTCCAGAAAGGTTTATCCTGATCTTGGCAGCAGGTATAAAAGGTAGCGCCGTAGTTTCTGCAAAAATATATACAGGAAACAAAAAGATTTTAGAAGGCTGAACAAAACTGAAACATGGTATTAGTAACATTAAATATTTAAACTGAATTATGTGCGAAACTGACCTTTATGTTGCAAATTCCCATCAATTGAAGTTCTAATTTGCTGTTGAGTGACTAGTCTAGCACCGCTATCCACAGCATCCGTTGAATCCTCCTCAGTCAAATCAATATTCATTGGTTCACTGCCTCCGGGACTTTTACTCGCAGAGGAAGTCAGGAAGGGCTGGAGATTGGACATAAAGTCATTGGAAACCATTTCTGCATCTTCCTCGATGGGCTCCTCATCCGGAGGTTCCAGCTTGATGGGAGGCATGTCAAACTTCATCGGTTCGTAAATAATCCGTTTCTCCTCTACCCCGGACTGTTCCGTAGTAGATTTCTCCTTTTGGCTGCCTGAGCCAAGCGCAAAACCAAAAACGCCTACCTCAGCCTCGTCGCAAAGGCCAGGGAGAAATGTAGAATCCTCGTCAATCAATATAGGAGACTGAACTAAGCTACTCCTCGTCTCGTTGTTATCCAATGAGGAATTATCAGAACAATTTTTTACACAATCTTTTTCAGCATTATAATTTTCCTTATCAGTTACATCATCGTCAGTCTTTGAGCCAACATTTACAATTTCGTTACTCTTATCTTCATTTACAAGTGCGTTTACAACAGAGCTAATAGCATTTTTTTCTACAGTATCATCTTCCACATCAATATCTATTTCCATTACAACTACTTCTTTGTTCCCTTCTTTTATGATTAAAACTTCGTCGTCTTCTTCTTCCGCTGCTACAGGGGAGGGCGTTCCTTCTTTTGCCTCGTTTTCTTTGTTATCGTCGCCACCAGAGTCAACAGTGTCGTCTTCTTCAATGACCGATTCCTCCACCAATGATCTTAGATAATCCTAAGGAAAAAATTAAATGAATGTTCAGTTTCTGTATCAACTTCTTCAAAGCAAAATGACTCGGAAAATGCAACTTTTATGACTTTGATAAACTAACCTGATGACAGATCGGATGATACAACTTTTCCTCGCCTTCGTATTCATCTAATTTAGCATTCCTAAGTCGCCACTCCTCACGCTCCTCGTCAAAAAATGACTCAAAACTTTCACCACACTGAGGACAAATCGCTCCTTCGTGCGATGAAGCTAATACTGTGAAGTCTTCAGGGTTTAGGGCAGCCGGGCTTTTTGATTCATTTTCACCGTCCCCATCTGGATGTTCAAACAAGCTTGCAGCTACAAAGAAATCGAATTTTTTCAATTACAAAATACAAATTAGCAGTTCAAGCTTTAATACTAACAAATTCATGAACGAAACGTTGTCGTTACCTCTTTCTTCTAAATCTTCAATTTCCTCAAACTGAATCCAGTCAGATAAGTCATAGTACCATTTTCTACTAAGGGCTTTCCTAGCATTTGCTTTATCTCGTCTATTCTGTCGAAAGTGCCAGTCCAAATGTTGCGAATACCTGACATCAAATAAAAAAATAAACATTTTAGTACAAACTCCAGTTTTTCAACTTTCCCGTTCGTTTCACAAGTTGTAACAGTCCTTACCTCAACGTTTGGTCAGGTGGAAATCTAAGGCCACATTGAGAACATTGTACCCCCGTTGAAATCTGTCCTATTGCAATATCCCGTCGTTCTCTCAAATTGTCATCAAACGAAACGTCAACTGTGGGCAAGGGCGGAATTGCAGGTTTACTGGGCTCCTTCTCTTTCGATTCCCTTTGTTTATCGCTGGGCTCATCTTTTTTATCCTCTTCCTTATCTTTCTCTTTCACCTCCTCCTCCTCAGCATCCTTTTCTTGAGCAGGCTCGCCCGGGGGACTGTCATCTGTCGTGGTTGCTGCTGGAGCGGCTGGCAGTAGCCCATGCTTCATTAGCTGTGCAAACAAGTCGGCTACGTTAACACTGCCACTGGATTCAGCAGGCTTTTCAACGTCCGTCTCTCTGGCATCCTCCTCCACCATTGACTGCTCGCTCTCGTATGAATGGTTCAAAGCATTGTTGTTCTTTTGACCGGCATTAGGAGTTTGAAAGAAACTATTGAGAAAGTCAAGTGGGTTAGCATTTGACGCTGCGTCTGGTAGCGCGTCAGGAGCCCAAGGATTTTGTGCAGGTGCTCGAGTATCCAACGGATTGTCTCGGCGACCTCGTCCAATACCACGACCTCTGATATTGCCTCTTGCGACACCTCCTCTACCACCGCGTCCAACTGCAAAAATAATCAAGTTGCGAAATATTTTAATTAAATATTCATAGATCAAGTTATCGTAACTGGGAGGTAATTAAATAGCCATTTTACCCATATGTGCGTTAATTCTACCGTCGGTCCATTCTCCACCATAATTAGCGTTGATGAACGTTTGCATTCCATGCTCCATATCTGGGGTTACTGAATTAAAGCGTAGGTAATGCTTCTCCGAATTGGGGAGAGTGATAGAGAAAGGTAGTCGGGCTCCGAAATTAGTAAGGAACTGACGTCCGTTCAATGTCACGTTTTTGAATCCTTTGCAGAAGCGCAAAACCACGGGCTCCCCGCAAATCTCAATCTTTTGAAGCTCTTCGTCCAGAAAAACTGAAACGTTCGTGATCGCGTCCAGCGTAAGCGTAACTTTCCCTGCACACAAATCATATCGTGGCACTGTTCCCACTGCTACTTGAGGCGACGGAGGTAGAAATTGGAAAGTATGTGTTCTTCCGTCAACAAATATCTACAAAATATAATTTTATCAATCGTTAATAATCACATTAACAATATTTTGTGAGACTAAATAAATTGTAAATACGCGCCAGAAAAATAGCCTTACATGTTTAGGCCGGCCTCCAAAAAACAATTCATAACGTTTATCATCGATACATAACTCCCTTCCAGGAGGTCCAATTCTCAACGCATGAGTCACGCGATTCAGGTCAAACTTCTTGGTTTCGCCTAAGTATATTTCCAGCGGTTTCCCATTTATCCAAATGGTACGGGCAAGGTCATCAACTTGGAAAGTCAAGTCCCTAGGCTCATCACCATTTATGCCAGTCATCACGATTGCCGACTCCCGGTAAAATCGTATTTGTCGGTACACCTAAAACAATACAAAAAAACATTAAAGTTACATACAAAAAACCTCCACCTCCACAATTTATTTATAAATAAAACGCATGAAAATCTTACTTTATCGATAGGAATAGTTCGACCAACATCTTGTTCTGCTATATGCAAATCCTTTTTATTCGCCTTTGGAATAAAGTCATCTACCATTTGAGGTCTGGCTATGGCCTCTTCAAAAGGATTGGGACCAGCAGGCGCGACAGGCATCCAAGGATTGGATTTTACAGCATCCCAAGGTGTCGCCGATCCAGGAAATCTAAGGAGAAAGTCTGTCCCAATTCCAGCAGCCGCAGCAGGACCAAAGCCAGCAGCCCAAATGTTATTGTCTGAGGATGAACAGGCAAATTTGACAATGAACTATAAGAACTGACGTGTACAGAAAGTCATCAAAGTCATTAGCGTTGCTTTTACCTGTCCCTGTCACCCAGGGATTAGGACCAGGAGTATTATTGGACATCTGCCAATTGGAGTTCCCAGGCATTTGCATTTGTTGAACCGGAGCCGGCATTTGAAAAATATTAAATACTAGCGGACGGCCTAGAGGATCACAAGCACTACTGGTGCTGGAGAGCGAGTTGTGAGGTAATGGATCAGGCGACCGGAGACCCCTGGAATCACAGGAAAACCAAGATTGAAAAATGCAAAGTTAACCTTCGTTTCTGGCACGTTGGTAGGTTTCATTGTGTGCCAATATTGGGGATAGAAAAATTTTCATGAATGATAATTCAATTGGAAGGTAACTAGGTATGAAGTATGTGTACTAAAAGTGAACGTGTCAGTCGGAAGGTTCAAATTGTTAAAACCGTAAAAAGAGTCATTCTCCTAAGAGATTTTCTGAAATTACCATTGAATTAAAGTACAAGTGACATGACTCTTCCGCACATTGACATGTAATTATAATGACGTCAAGTGCAACAGCGAATTGAGATTAAAAATGAAATATTTATGACATTTTTATGAAATGCCATTAGTATTACATGGGTAAATGTTTAAAATTGATAATAGTGGAACAGAGAGAACTAATGTACCAGGAATGCGAAAATGTTAACTTATTAGGAGCAAACTCGTGTAAACTGTTAACAGTATATAATGCTTCTTTAAAATGTCAAATATGCCATATACAAAGCTACACTGGAACTGATTCGCCTACAAGTCGTGGTTCTCTTATTTAAAAAGAAAACTACTTTTTCAGTCCTGCAAACTTGAATCTTATGAATGCACAAATTGCCAAATCTGAAATGCTTTTATGAATATGATAAAACTGTGCGATGTGAACTTTAGTGATTATGCGTGCAAAAACTGCGATAAAGTGTGAATTCATAAAAGTAAAGGTATTTAAAAAGCGTCGTACCAGTCTAATGCACCGTATGAACCTGTCCTTTGTTTCTTCGTCAGTGGCTCCGGTCCAGCGCTGCTGTCTGATTCCGTTCTCAGATCTACCTCATAAGGAGCTTCAAATATCAAGTCGACGTCACCTGGAAGTTTTGATGTCATGGACGACACAACCTTTGCAGCAGAGTCAGTATTCGCATCGTCATCTTTACCCTCTCCTCCTGCATTTTTTCTATAACTTTTTCTTACAACAGCCTGTTGTCGCTGTCTGTAATCTTTCCATTCACTAGGTTTACATGGACCGTCTCTACTATTCACGTCGTGGTGCTCCCTATTTTTCTCTTCAACAACAGACTTTGCCCCCTTTTCTCTTTCCAACCGTCGTCTCAGTCTAGGATCGCTCGATATTGGCTTTTCTTTCTCTTTGCTACTACTCTTTTCACTCTTGCTCTCTTTGTCTTTAGAACGTTCCTTGTCATTGGACAAGCTTCTCTTGGGCGGACTACTAGGTCCTGGGCTTAGGGAGCCTTCATCCGTTTGACTACTGGATGACGGGGATTTTGTTGGATGGAGCAGATTATGCGAGTCCATGTCCCCTGTTTCCATTTTAATGTTCATGAGAGCAGATGAGCTTGGGCTGACGTTTATGTTGGGAGAGGAATTCCGCTGCAAATGTTTTGCATCATGCATCATTTCTGCATTTTCGTCTTCTGATTCCAAACTAGGCTCTTTTCTATGCGAACGTTTTGGAGGTGTTGCCTTCTTTGCTTCATTGTAATCCTTCCAATCTCCACTGGTTTTACTGGCAGAGGACGACCCGTCTCTGCTGCTTCTTTCTCGACTTCGACTCTTTTCCTTGTCTTTGCTGTTCTCGCCGTGTCGATCTTTATCGCGGTGTCGAGTGTGACGGGATTCCTTGTCTTTCGACTCGTGTCTGTTTCTGCTGCTCTTTTCTCTTTTGCTTCTATCTCGCCTATCCCTATCACTTTTCTCTTTATCCCTAGACGACGACTTTGATATCTTGCTTGGACTACCATCTACAGAACTACCTGAAGCTTCGCTATGAATTTTAGCTAGCTTGGATGAGGAGGAACTACTGTGCGATTCACGGTCACTGGAGCTGTCTTGACTTTTCGAGGCTGGACTGACTTTTATTGGTGGTCCAGAAGAGGAAGGTTTCGGATGGAGATGTGGCTGCGGCTGTGACACTTGTGACAATTGCTGCTGTATTTGCTCTGTCCGAGTCTTGGCAGTTTCAGCCATGCCTAGAAGCTGTAAAATTCAATTTCAAAAGTGCAATTTTAGTTTCAACAGTCGCGTGTATGTTCATGATGCCTAATACTATATAGTACATATAGTATACCTAGATCATATAATATTTTGCTAATGTTTGCTGGAGCAGAGTTGTGTTGGAGTTCATTTATATTAAAAAATACCGTACCAGTCTTTCTTGCTTGACAGCAATATCAATCTGTTTGGAGGTTTCCTCTTCTTTATGACGCCGAGCCTTCTCCTCCATCTGCAACTTGGTTTGCAAAAGTTCCAACTCCACCTTTCTAGTTTGCAACTCGAGCAGTTCCTTTTGCTTAGCGAGAAGTTGAGCTCGCATGGCCACTTCTGACGCGTAACTGTCCATGGTGGGGGCAGTAGCCATTGCGGGTGCAGCTGCTACCACCGTACTTTGCGATATAGTTTGCTCGGGGTTCAGCAAAGCCTGTGCCTTCCCCTTGAAAAAATAATGACAAAGTTTTATTACCACCACGTTACTCCAAGCAGATCTAATTTTCAGTAGCAGTTGAGTAGACATTATAACTAGACTAACCTTCAAAAACCGTGGATTAACATGGATGCTTCCGGTAGCAGGGGGTGGGGCCTGAATCGGCCACTTCTGATCAATCTCATGGCATCTTAAGTCTATAGCGTACAACTTTTTTGTAGGAAAATGATCAGTCCAAGTCCCGCGAAGTTTCCACAGCAGGCTACGCGTCTTCTCATCACCCTTTTCATAAATTATAAAATCGTGGAAAATTATTATAAAGCACACGACCGTTTATGTACACGAGGTTACGGGAAACATCCACAGAGAGCTACGGCATGCAGCGTAGCAGAAAGAAGTCGATAGTTTATATTTCAAAAACCAAATAAAAAACGATTACTAGATACCCTTCTTACCTTCTCAAGCACACCGCAAAACGTGGACACGATGTTTTGAGTAAAAAGCTGCACATAATCTTTTTTCACGTTCTTTATTATGGAATCTATTAAATACAGGACTGGCAGCTTTATCTCCGGTCTCACCTGGAATAAAAGTAGAGAAGAGAACGAAGAATGTTAACGAAATGCTGGTTCTTAATTACTGTTCTTATTTCATAGTCTATCTCCAATTTTAAAAATGTCACCATCATCAGAAATGTCATGTCATAAATCATCAGAAAGCTTGAAAAATATTAAATATGACCTTCAAACTAACATCTACCATCGCATCAAAAAATTAATTATCTTCTGTCCCATAATTTTCGAACGCCATTTCCCTGGCTTTTCTGATCATCTGGAGCTTTTTTACATTAAAGGCAAGCAATAAAACTAACTAATGACTACTATTAAGTAACTACCATTAGCAATGCCCCATAAAGTTAGCTATCTATTTACTATTAACAATTAAAGACAGACATGCGTCTACAATAAAACTAAAACATCATATTTAATTACTTGCTAACTGCAAAAAATAATTAACAACTTACCAGTGCCAGATGTTGCTCGATAACTTGCACTATCGCAGGAGCATGTCGAATGTAATCCTCCGCCATCATTGTTAGCAGATTAATTAACGGCTTCGAGTTCATCTTGAGGTCGACCAGCGCCCGACTAAACTCGGCAAGTATTTCCTCAGCCATTCTGTAATTATTACAGTGTAATATAAAAACACTAGTTACAAAAACACTTTTCAGTATTTTTGATAAAAAAATCTTCTCAGGTTCCACTCACAGTCGTGTGAAAGTCACTCCATTCACTCTACTTTCAACTTCAACACAAAATACTTGTTGAGTTGATGAGGCGAGTAAAACACGAGATTAGATTAGAGGATGGAGGACAGAGAGCAGCGGCACTCTCTTTTGCTGCTTGCAAGACTTTTGGCCGCCTCGGCATGTCTTTTTAGTAAGTGGGAAGGAAACAAGTGGATGTACGAGATGAGATGATGCATATAAAAAACATTTTTGGGCTTTGGGCATGAAATAGACGTGTTGGTCGAGTGAGTGAGTATGCGCAAATAAAAAAAAAACAAGAAGATGAGATGAGGATGGAATATGGACCAGCAGCAGAGCAGCAAGCTGTCGTCCTTTACCTGTTTTTTATGCAATGTCCAGTGTGGCTGGCTACCTTAGGTATCTGTGTGCCCCGTTTTTTTTCCAGCAGCGACAACGCAGAAAGAAGATGAGATTTCTGCTGAAGCTTTTGTATAAACATGTAACTGTACTTGGTTTGGTTTACTATTTTAATGTGTGAATTATTCACAGTGACAGTGAATAAATTATAATTAAACACTATGCTATTATTTTTTCGCGTCACTCTTCAGCCATCAGTACTAAAATGCTTAATAGTAAAAGAGACAAAGTATGTACCTAATTTAATGGAATTGGAGCAGTTTGCTTCATATGTAATACATATGTATATAATAAGAACATATTATATGCGAAATAAACAAGGGATGCGAATGCGAATGCAATGGAAATGCAAGGCTCATCAGTTTGTGGAGCTAAATGATGAAGATATTATAATGTGGAATTAAAAACTAATTTCAACTCACAATTCAAAAGAAAGGTTTTCAGAAAGTCTAAAAGACAATTTCATTAGACATACCTCCTTCAAATAATATGCTATTCTTTTTTAGCATCAATTTGTTTATGTGATAGCCAAAAATATTTATCATACTGTGTTTTGTAACGATCTTGTCAATCACTAATATAATATACAGGCATTAAGTTTAATATTCGAAGTAGACATGTATAAGGGATTATTTTGTCATTGATGATAGCAAGTGTCATCATGAACATTTCACATGAAAAACAACAACTATACTCAATTTTACGGCGACTGGCTTTTGTTTTACACCTGCATGGATTTTTCCCTTTTTGTATCATAATGTGTCATAATGAACTGCATGCAGTGTCTTTGTTCTCGGTTGCATTGGAACTTCGAATTTGGAAGAATCATGCACTCCCATAAGTAGTAATAACAAAAAGGCCGACAATATTTTATTTTGTTATGATCACCAAAAACGCTACCAAGTTGCAAGAAAGGTGCCGAAGAACAAAAAGAAAGGTACACTGAAATCGCTGTCCAAAGTTTTATTGCGTGGATGCGTCTACAATAATTTATATACCCTTGCATTTTTTAAGATGCCTTCCGATCAATATTTGTCATTTGAGACAACAGAGCCAGTCGCAATGACAGTTTGCTGTTTGAGACGTACGACCACACAATCGCCTCTTTATGCATGCATGTTGTCTTTTATCCAATGATCAAATTGTCAGGCGAAGATGGCTATGGTTATAAATATTTCAGTTGCCGTCCACAATCGCACGTTTGAAACAACGAGTACATACAAAATATCATCAGTGTGAATATTATCATTGTAGTGTGATGTGATGACTTTACCTTAGTGATGACTCCCAAGGGGAATATATATAAGAGGTTTGGCTGATATTTGAAAAAAGAAAAGAGTCATAGAGTTGCCAGCTTAAATGACCAAGCAACACGAAGACAAAATGTAGCAGAATGCCCCATTAAGGCCTCATGCCCATAAGAAAACATGATGGCCCAGTGACGTCACTGGGCCGCGGCGGCAAGCTATACGCCCCCGCATTTTCGCTGGCACAAAACAACACACAATCAGCCGTGGTTTGATGACTCCCGATTGTCCCGATGAAATGTAATAGTATCTTAGATAATGTAAGCTGCAAGTGATGAGCTGAACAACTTAATTTATGTACAATCCAGGGATCTTGTTCAAGTTATGCAATTATGTTAATACGATAATGCGTAGAAGAGAAGAAAAAACGGTTTTTTATAGTGCTTGACATTGATAGTATACGTCGTATACTATACGAGAAGTTTACTTTGTTCGTTACATATTTTCCCTCTCATTTTGCAATTACACTTCCAATCTTGCATATTGTTGCACATAGCGCTCATATTATGCATTATTTACTTGCCATTCTATGGGGTTAAGGGCTGTGAACAAACCCCGCACAGGTATCACCGTAACACAGGAGCTTATGGCAAAAGATAGCGTGAAAAGGTAAATTACAATAAAAGAAACCCTTGTGTATCGTCTTCATCCCTTCATCCCATGCGCATCCCATCCATTATCCCTTGAAAACTAAGGTGATGATGATGATGAGGGCAAGAAAGGATCACAAGAATTCAAGGGGTTATAGGTTTCTATGGATTCACACCTGGAAAAAAAATCCCTCAAAGCCATCCACTGGGATATTACAATACTAGAATTTACAGCAGGTAAATAGGAAAATAAAAATATTACCTCAAGTGATGGCAGTAACAAACAGACGTTCAAGGGATTGGTACTACCGACCTCATAAGAGTTGAAGATACCTGTATTTCAATTAACTATAATGACTTTAATGACAGCGAAAAACGAAACAATATGAAGGACCATCGTGCACATGGATTTATATGAATATGCGTATGTATAATATCTAGTATCTAGCGTCTCGTATTTAAATTGACGATATGACTTTGATTCTTGTGATTACTTTTTTTAAACTTGTTCTTTCATTCTCGTGATTGGCTACTTGAAGACAATTTTGCTCGGCTCAAAGACATCAAAATTGGTGATGGTACGGGTGTTTTCAAGGGACAACATGGTTTCAATTTGCAATGACTGGACGAGAGAAATGGCACCCATACCCATGAACCATGAAAGACATACACGCCAGCTTTTCTGCAAAAAAAAACACTACTAAAACTTTGTAGTTCTACATTTTGCAATTACGACCAACAAGGTTTATATAAACTTTATAACATCATGTGATTTTGACAGTTTCTTCACTTATGTATGCAGTTGTAGTTATAAGCCACTTTTTACATAAATTACGAAATTCTGTAGTATAAAGGACATTTTGATGAAGATGAACATGAATATGTAAATGTTTTCAGTTAAATGGGTAGGTACGTCAAAAACGAAGGAGAGATTGACGTGGACAACTAGAATCCTCTTTTCTTATAGTCTCACTCTCATATCATATCACTCTCAATTTTGTTACAAATATTAAATACGCTGCTTATTATTAGGGAAGAAAGAATATTGGTGGCAAGGAAGTAATTATAAAAAATATAAGTGTGCATTTTATTCACGTCTTCTTGACAGTCTTAGTCCTGAGTCAGTAAAGTGTAGGAAAATAAAATACTGCTACCAAAACACCTTTACTGCTGCAGCTTTATAGCTTGGCTTTGGCTCTGCGTGTCAATACTGCCACCGACTGTTAGCTATGCAACTGCGATAGTTATTTTTGTAAAATCAGGGGCTTAGTGAGACGCTGGACAAATCAAGCTCTCTCCTTTTCTATTCCAGCATTCAATTCATCACTTTTATAGGACATTTTATAGATCTCAAAAACTGCACTGAAAATCTTGATGACTCGTGCTAAATGCTAATGATCATAATCGTGCAAA